>JAQLOL010000008.1:19318563-19328666 GCA_029783665.1 Naso thynnoides
AAAAAACATAGAGGAAGGAAAAAAAAAACAACACATGGGGCTGTGCATGAATTTGCACTAACACACACACACACACACACACACACACACACACACACACACACACACACTTACGGGCGGGAACGTAGGTGCTGCATCAGTTATTCCTCATGAAATACTGTATACAGTTCAAAGCTGCAGCAGAAGCTAAAGCCCAACAGTGAGCGTGCATAATGGCATTTCCATACTGTGTCACACAGATGTATATTCACAATGCTCACGCACACACACACTCAGAGATGCGGGGGCACTATAAACGGCACTTTATATCTCTTCCATTCAAATCGATTTGTTTACGGTCGGCTGGCAAAGGGACCAAATCTAACTGTTTCCCCTTGAATACATTAGACGGCGAGTGAGGTTGGGAAGTGATAATGACTTCCCCCGCTGCTCTCTCTCTCTTCTCCTCATCCCCCCCCCCCTCCTCACACACACTCGTCTGCATCTGTGTCTCAGATGGGGATTTTGACTTGTACTCATCTGATTGAAGCCGGACGTACTCCATCTTTCTCCCTTTCCTTTCTGTCTCTCTTCGGTCCCAGGCACAGAGCTGCTAAGTCAAAGGGCTGCTCTCTTTGCAGCCTGTCTCTCTCTCTCTCTGTCTCTGTCTCTCTCTCTCTCACTCTCTCTCTCTGTCTCTCCCTCTCTGTCCCTTTCTCTCTCTTGTCCTCTGAAGTAAAAGAGCCTTTAAGGCTGGGAAGCTGCGGCCACATCAGGGCTGTGTCCTGAATTGCTGAGGGAAAGAGCCTTGGAAACATCATTTCATCTGTGGGAAAAATGCTTTCTCTCCATTAGTATTGGCTCATTCCTTTGGAACCTGGAATTTGAAATATCCAAGTTTCTGGTTGTAAATTTTATCTAAAAAAAAAAGCCCCCTGAAGTGGGAACATCAACTTAAAATCTGACTAAAAATCCAAGATGGCTGCATCAACTGAATCAGTCGTACACACAGCGCCGTCCAACTTCTATCTGTGGACATGTTACCACTGTGTTTGTGCAATATACCAAATACTGCATTGTTACAAACTAATATTAATAACTATAGCACAGCTTTCTAGCTTCTAAAGTCTTGGTTTTCCAGTCTGCTGTAATGGAATGCATTCAGCTGTGGCGACATTTCCAGCTCCAACTTCCTTCTCCCGAGATAAACGGAATGAAGCACGAGTTCAATTTAAACATCCCAGTGACTGTACGTTCACTATACTGTCACAAAGGTTAAAACAACCACAGTGTTGTTATATGTAAATACTGTGTATAAAATCAGTGTAGCTTGGTCCAGATTTTTTTCACAACACTGGAAATCTTTCATCCTAAATTTCCTTATTGAGACAAATGAACTCAACTGTAATCACTGAGAAACAGTATGACGAAAACAGTTTTAGAAGTTTAAGTTTGTGGTATAAAGTGTAAGTTTAAAGGGAAACTCTGTTGATTCTTTACCATATCTTTATCTAGTTGCATTCAGAATATACTTTGAAATTCAACAATTTTTTAAAAATGTTCTCTGTCTCTGGGGCACAGCTTCAAAATTTCTTGTTCTTCCGAGAACCAGTCACGCCACTGGTTCCAAGAAGAACTACAAACTGTTTACCCTTCGCCTTTTCCTTCACAAAATGGTGAGGTGGCGCCATGTTTGTTTTGAGAGGAATTTCAGGCTCTGGCGGACCAAAAATCCTTCAGTTTTGAAAATCACGCAGTATTAAATAAAAGGAATGTTCCGAAGAGATGGATAACAACATTGGCGACCCAGCAATGACTTCTTTTTTTTTTTTCCCTTTTGGTGATTACAACACATAGGGAAGAACAGGAGCCTTTAGTAGGAGTCTTTCTACTGATTTGTGCTGCGTCGACCTGAAACTCTCAGCAGCTTCCGGTACAACATAACAAAACACGTTAATAAAGAACCGGAAAAAGGCACTAAAACTGATATAAATAGCCAATATCACAATTTTTTAATTTTTTAACACATTTTTTAAAGCAATATGGTGATCAGGACTAAAACAAAATTTAGGGCAACATGTCACATTTGCTTTGAATGAGTCTGTTCAGTCACTGAAACTCACAACAAAGAATTGACTATTTTAAGCAAATACAGTGAGACCGAGCAGGTTTTGCGCTCCTGTCTCCAATTATGCTGTTAGCTGTTAGAAATGATCCTCTTTTTAAAAACAACATACGTGAACATTAAAGCTCAGCACATACAACACAGACTGACGTGGTGGAAGGATGTGCGACACCAAGTGTACCAGTAAGGTAACAGCGAGTTTCAGCTGCACACCTGCATTGGTATGACTGGATGGTGAGTCAGCTGGTGAATGAGCCGGTGATTTGGGAGCCTTAATGAAGCAACCGATGCCAATATGCTACTGTTTACATAACTTCAGTGCTCTTCCTGAAACAGACTAATGCTCTAAAGCTTTTAAAGTGAAGGTTTAATCATAGACAAGAAGTTTGGCAACTTCCACATCTTTGCAATTTTCTTTTCAGAAACATTACTCACAGAAATATAGTCCCATCGGGATGAAAGCCACGCAAATTATCTCAAGGAAATTATAAATGTGAATGCCCTCGTCTGCTCCTTTATGTTGTTGTCAAGTAATCTCAACAGCTAGCCAAACTCTCAGTGCTTGTCTCTCTCTGTTCTCAACCCACTGACACTTATTACAGGTGTGAATCTTACCTCAATGCAGCTGTGCACTGTGGTAAGCAGCTGTTATTCAACCATAGAAAACAGTGTATTAGCTGCAGTCACACTATTTTCAGCAGTAGATGAATACATATGTGACTTTTTAGCTAGTAGCATACTGTAATATATACGTCACATTGTGCACTAATGTGGCTCACTGGTGTGTTTTTAATATGTTTTGGACATGATGGAGCTCTTTGCACAGCTGCGACTACACAGACAAAGCTTTTACATCTCCAGATTTGGTCTTTTCATGGGAATTATTAATGACCCTTCTCGCCCGCTGTACGGTGAATTTGAACTTTTACCATCAGGGAGGCGTTATAGATTACTGAAGGCAGATAGGAATATCTACAAGAAATCCTTTGTCCCAAGTGCTGTCAAGGTAATTAATGAAACTAGGATTAGGTAGATTAGGAGAGAGTGGTGTTTCGGACTTTGCTGCAGTTTTTTTTTGCGTAGTTGTCCGGTGTGAGATGTGCGTAAAGTAAATTGTGAGCTGTATTTTCAATGAATGTATATGCTGAGATGACATATTGCTGTTTTGTGAGAGATACTTTTTATGAATAGGCATGCTGAGATGCTGTTATTTCGTAGGCTATGCATGTTTTTTTCATCTTTTTATGATATATTTGTGATTTTCATGTGACATGCTCTGTGGTGAAACGAAAGACAAATTTCCACACTGTGGACAACCAAGTTTTCCTGTTTCTATTCCTATTTGGAGTTAAAATGACAGAGTAACATGTCACGCTATGAAAACAAACAACTGTGCAGCGACATTTTTTATGCATCTCACATCCTGTATTTAATCAAAGGTAAATATTGGTTTGATATTTTTGGCAAACAGATGCATCAGTAAAATCTTATTTAGGTTGTTTTAATTAGCGTCAGTGTTGGACAAGTTACTCAGAAATGGTAATAAATTACTTGTTACTGATTACTCCTTCTAAAAGTAATATAGTTACTCTACTTATTACTTTGTGTCAAAAATAATCAGTAACGTTCCTGATTACTTTACTATATTACTTTTGCAACCTAACTGACTTCCTAATAAAGTGACACACAGCCTGTTTCGCTCCCAAAACTTGCTCCACTTCATTTGAACAACTACTTTGTTTCAATGGCTTCTAATTTAAATGCATGTTTTTAGGCATGGCAACACTATCAGTAGGTTATTAGAGCTTCAACACTGGCGACGGCTCAAATCGAATACGGCTCTTGTAGAAAAATATAAAATATTGGCACATGCGCATATATCTCATAGTCATAAGATATATAAGGACAAAAAACATATTTCTTTCTAGTGACACAGTCACAGCGTTATTTGTATTGGTAAGTGTAAAATAGTTGCTTCTTTGGCAATTGCAATTTCTTACTTTACCAGTTACTGGGAAAAGTAATAAAATTACTGTAATGCGTTACTTCCAAACCCTGATTAGCATGATGTGTGAAGGAGGTTTTCTTTTTTTTTTTTTAAGGTTTATGTAAAGGTAAATCCAGTGCAACAGGGTCATCTTGGAGAACAGTGAATATTCATTTTTGTGCCATTTCTCGGTCAGAGAATCCTACGAATCTGAAAAGCTGAGAGCTGGCGACAGAGAGAGGGAGATTGAAAGAGACAGAGAGGACTTATTGTACTTGTGTTAGCAGATGTATAGCAGTGGGATGTGTGACCAAAGCTCTGTCAAGCTTGCGGGTATCAACACAATGGGGACAGACTGTCATCCCCCTGGCTATTAATATTACATTACTGTCACTTCAGACCAATCTCTCCGTTAAAGAGTCCTGTGTGTGTGCGTGTGAGAGTGTGCGTGTGTGTGTATGTGTGCAAATAGAAAAATAGAGTTAAATTTGCAGCTAAAGCCAGATTACTCTTTGATCCATTATGCAGGGAGGTGGGAGCTCCCATAAATGAGTGTTGAATTATGTAAAGCAGCGTGTGCGTGAGAGGGGAGACCTTCATGGCAAGGTGACTATCAGAGGTGCAGATGAGGAAGGATATGATGGTGACGACGACACGTATGGGCCGGTGAGGTCATGTCTGACTCTCCGGGAAGCCCCAAAAGCCTCAAACGCCAGAGAGCATCATCTGGCCAACATGTGGATGTGGTTAAATGCTGGATTACTGCCTGTCGCGGCGCTTCTGCACACTGTTTGTGTTGCTCTGTCGTCTTTGTTCTGTCTTCTGCGTGGAGAACAGCTTGTTTGTTTTTCTGCATGCCCTTTAGAGTTTTGGTTGCAAAGTTTCTTAAGATAAGATTTTTGACTATTATTTAAAGGCTTACATTCTTATTTACTTACTTGTCGAACACCCTTTTACACTGTGGGAGTTGTTGAAAATTTTCTCTCAAGGTTTTTTGGCCAAAGGAAACAGCTGCAAGTTCATCCTAAAGTGATGTAAGAATGAATCAGCGCTATATCATTTATCTATATGTGTGAAATCTGTTCAAAATATCACATGAATAATCACTTAAATTATGTAACAGCTTGTTCATGCTGAGGAGTCACATATGGTGATTAAGTGCTACACACAGCATTTAGTAGTGATAATAGTTCTGTATTATGATAAAGGAAACACTGATTTACAGGCTCCACACAGCAGTGCTGTTGTTGGTGTCTCCATGACAAGGACTGTATTTCCCACATGCATTATACTGCTTGCACAATAGGATAATGTGGCATTTCATGATGAATATATGAATATGACACTGAAAGTCTCCACATGATGGAAATCGTAGAAGAATGATAATTAAAAGCTTTTTCTGTGTAGGAAGAAAGGAACTCACCTACTGTTTACTGTCAGTTATCACATGATCTAGCACACACACACACACACACACACACACACACACACAGAAACACACGTCAGCCTATATGCATTTAACATCTTACATTCTTCAGCATAAATTCACTATAGTGGTGGTGTTTTCTTTGACAGGAAAACTTTTTAACCTTCACCAAACTCCTTGCAGGGCTGCTGTAACTTTTTACTTTTCCAACAGTTGGAAAACAGCAGACGAGATTTGCTCTCTTTGAGAAGCTGCAGCATTAATTAACACTGACACGGTGGCCATTTTTCCATCAAGGTATTTCGATTCACATTTTAAAGCAAGGCCGAAGAAAAAAAAAAAGATGTCCGAAATGGGAAAAATTTAAAAGAGTGAATTCGCATAAAAGGGGACAGAAACACCTTTTTCCGATAAATACACAGCGAACACTGAAATCACATGACTGATCAGCTGTTCTGCTGTCAGGGTCTTCTCTGGTTTTTCCCATAATGCATGAAATAAATCTGTAACACTTTACTTAAAGTGTGCGTCTATAATGCATTATGTGAACATACTTATAACGCATTATAATGCGCCTGTAGTGCTTGATAATCACAGCTTTAACATAAGCATAACCCTAACCATAACCACCTTTAACGCTTTATAAGAATGTTTATAATGTGTTATGATGCATTATTCATGCCTTAAATCTTACCAAAAAATCCTGAAGGTCTCTCCTCATCTTGCTCTCACAGACGGCAAAGTGACTAGTTTCATCTCTTGTACCATTTTCAGATTTATTGGTGGTCGGCAAACAAAAACTAATTTTGTCTTTAGATACATGATGAAACGTCACTATACTGTATTAGTGAGTGTATTCCCTTTAGATCAGTTATGGAAAGAGGCAGAGTTCACATCATCGTTGTTTTTTTTGGCAACATTTTACAAGTTTGCTTCAAATCCACTTGACAATAAAACACAGCTACTGTAACACTGTAAATTTACTGCTGGATTAACATTAACTGCTAATGTCCCACCCCCCGCTCAGATTCATCGCCACATTTCTGAAACTGGCGTTCTCTCACTGCGCACACACGCTTCCCATTCCTTCTATTTCTGTTTGTGGTTGTTTATTAGAACAAAAGCCGAGCTTTGTTTGAGAAAAGGCTGCGGACGGCAAAATGTAAATGGATTAGATTGATTCTGTTGGTACCTTTCAAAGCTCGTGACAGTGTAAATGTTAAAAATACTGCAAGTGAAACAGACTGAATTGAACTGAAGTGCTTGGTGGAAACTTTGCTTCAGATAACAAATGAAACAGTGGAAAAAGCAGCAAAACAGGTGCTTTGACTGAGGAAGGTGCATCAGTGCCGGCTGCCAATACTTCCTCAGTGTTTCCTGAAGACTGATGCAGACCGATCCCAATTTGACATTGGAAGTGGGTCCTAGGGTTGATGCGATAAACTGTAAAAATGCTTTGGAATCACTTAGAGATCAAGCAAAGAAATATATCTCACATTAATACTTGCTTTACAATGTTTCAGCGCAAGAACAAAGAGGAGAAATTTAAAGGAAGACAGGAGAAAAATGAGGAGTGTAACTGAAACCTTAACAGAATGGAGCCCAGGAGGTCCTATAGACGTTTTCAGGACGGAAAAAAAGCTGCACCAGATGTTATGAGTTTTGCAGTTGTGTTTTATTAATCTCTGTGTGCATCTGTGTTGAGCCTGGTGGTTGCACTATTTTTCCTGCTGTCCATAAGGGTTGGTAAACAACATCTTACAATAAAATACTATACAATACAATAAATAATCTTGATCAATAGTTGTTGAAGTACTGCTGAAATCCCTAATAAAAGTTTAAAAAAAACTTGTTGATGTTAAATAGCAGCACAAGGTGATTTAAAAAAAATGAGTCAGATTCCCCAAAAGAAGTCTCAAAGATCTTTTAAAAAACGATGTTACAGCACACGCAACTTTTAAGGAAAACTTGCAATACGGCTAAGCACGCACACACACACACACACAAACACACACAAACACACACACTCACACAAACACACACAAACGCACGCACACACAGTGAGCTTTGTGGGTAATATGGCTGGAATGTGAGCTCGTGAACAGAGCATGTGGAAGGGAAGAGGAGGCAGCAGCCTGCCAGAGCGTTGTTATTCAGGTCCACACGCCTCGGCATCTGTGTCAGCTAATGAGAGAAACTCAGCTCTGTTTCATCTAGTCTCCCTGGACCAGGAATTAGCATCTCCAAAGACAGACGCAGCGAGAGGGACGGAGGGAGGGAGGGAGAGAAAGAGAGAGGGAGAGCCACAGAGAAACGCGGAGAGAGAGAGAGAGAAAAATGAGGGGAAAAATAAGTGTGATCGACAGAAAAAGGGGGGAGGGGGGGTGTGTGGTGTGTGGTGTGCATGTGTGTGTGTTGGTGTGGGGGGGGGGGACTGGCTTCCTAGACATGGAGGTGAATATAAACACAAACTCTCTGTCTCTCTGTCCCTCACACACATGCTGTAGCATATTGACAAGGCAGAGTTAAGTGAGGTGGCGGAGTGTGAGACAGCCCTTAATAGGTCCCTGATGGACCCCCAAGATGAGAGGCCAGCCACTCAACACAGACGGGGGAGACGGGAGGAAGGGAGCCGGGGGTCACAGGTCAGAGGTCAGCCAATCATTACACCGCCCCAACCCCCCCCTCCCCTTCCCCTCCACCTCCACCACCACCGTGACCATCCGTTCCGCTCCCACTTGACTGCACAGTGCCTAATGATTATTAACACGTTAAAACACTTAAGGAGCGCTGGGAGCGAACGTACCCCGGAGAGAGGCAGAGATGATAGGAGAGGAGGGAGGAAAAGGGGGAGACGGAGGTATGGTAATGATGTGCTTGCACATGATTTGCTGGATAGATATCACTAATCACCTCGTCCCTGTGGTGACACCGTTGGGACGCGCACACACTCGTACCCACACTTCCACTAACACAGGCTATACTTTCAGACAGAAGCAGCAAAATCAACCTAATAAATATTTCTCTTTTGCATTTGATTTTTTTTTTTTCAAAGACATGGTGCATATTTAAAAGGCTGCTCATTCGTGTGTGCGGTGCATGTGATCTATTTGTGTGTGTGTCTGTGCAAGCATATTTGTGCATCCCGAATTTTGTTCTCCCGTGCTTGAGTGTTTGTGCAGCAGGTTTGTGTGTACACAAGTGCATGTGTGTGTGTTTGTGTGCGTGTGTGTGTGTGGAGCAGCAGGGAGTCCTCTCATCTGTGCTTAGCCCAGTAAATGGTGAGTGATTGAAGGGTTTGATGTGGAGTGATTCAGCTGGGAGCTCGTCTGTCTGCGTTGAGCCCCACAGCTTATAATCTCATGTAGTGAGGCTCCTCACGACTCGGTAACCGCAGCCGGCGAAAAAATATTTTTACAGCCGCTGAAGATGAACCCAAACCAAAGAAACCACCCACAAAAGTTTCCCGAAAGGGATGGTGCCCGTCAGCGACGCAAAATGGGCTAATGAGATGAGAGGGAGAAGAAAGAGAGTGATGAGCAGAGAGAAATGCTGAGAAACTGTGAATCCGTATTAAATTTTTGCAGCTTTTTGGAAAAAATTGCAAGGGAATTTACTCAAAACAATTAAAAATAGGGAATATTTAAACATTTAAGGTCAAATACTTCAGGGTTCCTGAAACTCTTTAATATCAAGGACCCCTGACGCCAATCAAACCATGGACCCTCATCTGTTAAAATTCTGCTTTTAGATGTTTTGCTACTTAATACATAATTATACAGATTATGAAAACCTATGACTAAAACGGTGATACATACTGTCACTGTTTTATTTAATCTTGGAAATATAGTGAAAATAAATTATTCCTCTTTTTGTTGGGGACCACTTGAATGCTTTGAAGGCCCCTTGAGGTTACCAGAGACTACCTTTGAGAGCTACTGCACTTGACTTACACGTTAGTGTCCTCGACTCTAGTAGTTTCTATAAAGTAATCACACTTTATTACATTACAGAGAGTGACTCCCAAGCGTTCATGTGGCAACTTTTGGGAAATACATTCTCTAAAGCAGAAGAAGAATAAAAGAATAAAACTGAGATGAGCTACAACCAGCAACACACAATAATAAAACAGTGGCTTCTAAAAAAACAATCAATCACACTAAAGTTTAGAAAGTGGTTATTTTAATTAGTGCAAACAAGTCCAAAGCACAAGTAATGAAATAGCTTTGTTATGTTGTTACTATCAAACTGTGACAAACTGTTTCTATACAGATTTTCGGGTCAAGTTGTATAACCACAGATTTCCACGTCCCTAAAGGAAGTCAGCGTGGTTTAGCCTGACTCCAGACACATTTCATTGACCCAATCTGATTTTTTTTCCTGTCACATCAAAAAGTGTTACGTCGCGCTCCGACTACATGATATCAGACCGATAATAGCCCGACCTGAAAGACATCGGGCATCGGATGGTCTCGGCCGTGACAATCGATCATTTCATCTTGCATAGTATGTTTAAATGGACAACAACTGACGCCGTATCTAGGACGCCTCATGACCTCATGACAAAAAGACTATGTTTAATTTTT
>JAQLOL010000008.1:19342516-19355907 GCA_029783665.1 Naso thynnoides
TGTTAGATGTTTGTTTTATTTTCATTGTGTTTGAGTGGCAATTATGTGTCTTAGTCAACATTATCGTGATATAAACATATTTAATTATGACCTCAAAGTTTTTGTTTTGGAATCCTCACCTTGAATTAACTCTGAGTCATACCACATGGGTGCATACTGTAAACATGTTGTTTTTATCAGATATATATTTTAAATAAGTTTATAAGTTACATGCAAGTATCATTTGAATTGCATTCATGTTGGACAAACCTGCAATGCATGATTTACAGTGGGAGCTAATACTAAATGCCAGTACGGGCAGTGATGTGTGTAATGAACCAGAAACTAAAGTGCAAAACACGATACCAGCATCATCTAGAATTGCAAAATTTTATGTACGTGTAGCACACACCCAGTGTGTCATATAGCACATGATGGTACATGATGCAATAAGTGGGAAGTGCAGGTTGCTGTTTTTTGGGAGAGGCTGGTGCTGGGAAATAGCCATGGCCCGTGTTAAAACCTGCAATACAACCATTTATGTAAGTAATAAGTGTGGCTGTATCACACTTAAAGGTCCAGAGATTTATTTTTATTTATTTACTTATTGTTGCAGAGTTACATGCCCATTAATATGTTTTCATAAGTGTATAATCATCTAATAAGTAAGATTCCCGACTCGTCAGACACTAACACTTTGGGTTGGTAGTTCGGCCTGCCGCCGACTCAAAGCGTCAGTAGCTGTGTTTCCCACTTCGTCAAATTCTGATCAGATGAGAATGAGACCCACAAATCAACTATTTCTACAAAGTTGGCCTTTAAAGGTCTGGATATTTGGTGGCAGATAGCCAATAAACACATCTGACCTATAGGCAGATAATGATTGACATAATTTACACTATCTGTCTTATTTTTTTCATCCTCACCTGCCTTTCAATTTGTTTATTGTCCCGCCTCAGTGTTCTGTATATAAGGTCTGAAAATGGAGCTGTGGGGCAATGTTACACCTGAATTCAACAGCAGACAGAGCTGAATCAACATCTTTGTAAAAAAGAGTGATCTGTTGAGGCAGCAGGACAGGAGAGGACGGTGAAGTTTTGATGATGCGTTCTGCACATCACAGCACATTGTGCTATGTGTGTGACGCACTACCAGGGAACTTAAGAAGGAGCTAGCAGCAGTTAGCCGCTAAGTCAAAGAACAGCAACTGAAATGTTTGCAGAGTGCCGTAGCTCCTTACTCTGCGAGCAGAAAAAGAGATTAACCGATATATAGTCTGACCCACCGGATGTGCACTGTGGGTATAAGACTGCCATTGGCTGAGTGGGTGCTGGTAGAGAGTAGAGTTCCCACTGCTACAGGAAACAACAATAATAACCTCAGAGCTAACAGCCTACACACGGGAAATTCCACACATCTAACACTTTTTTGCAGAGGCACAGTCATAGTATCCAGGGCTTTGCGCTGCCCACAACGATTGTGATTTAATAGAGATAAAAAAAAAAAAACAGGGGAAGCATTTTTTCCTGTATACCAGAATGTGTAGAGCCAGATCTTTCGGCAGCACTGAGTGCTGTGGAGTGAGATATGGCTACGCGAAACTAACCACTCCATAATAGAGTCGTTGTTACTGCTAGCTTTTTCAGTTGCTAGTGTTTAGAAAAGCGAGACCTGACGCGAATGTTAGACGTCACACTTGACACCGCCACTGTCGTTGCTCATCATG
The DNA here is from genome assembly GCA_029783665.1 of Naso thynnoides. Classification (NCBI taxonomy): domain Eukaryota; kingdom Metazoa; phylum Chordata; class Actinopteri; order Acanthuriformes; family Acanthuridae; genus Naso; species Naso thynnoides. The sequence continues at coordinate 19,344,222 of JAQLOL010000008.1, forward strand.
ATTTTGTTGCTGCTTCTTCTTACAATCTTTAGTTCATTGAAAAACGCAGAGCTGGTGTAAAAAAATGTCGTCAATGTGGCACTACTGTGGGATTTCCATCAATGAGGGCTCAAATGTTCCAGTTGTCCTGCCTTACCTAAAAGCAATAGTTTGACAATCCATACAAAAACTTAAGCGACAAGTCAAACCATTATGTTATGAGGACATAATGTGATGGACAATTCCTTTGGCATAGCACGAAATTCCTAAAAGATCTGTGGGTTTCCTTGCTATCAAACAGTGATGACAAGACTTGCTATCTCCTGGGAAGAAGGTAATGAGGGAATTTTTCAAAACTAACTGAACCACATTCCATTTAGCGTAATCACTATCTTTTCTTGGCCGTAAATCCACCCAGTTAGGGTGAATAGATGTTGTGGAAGGAGGTAATTAGAAAGTAATGGCAGTTTAAACAGCCCAGTGTTTGGTAAAACTGTGGAGTAATGATGTTTTTTTCATGGCAAAAGGGTTTGTGATGTTTTGTTTCAAAGGCAACAAAAATAGCCCACTGAGAAAAATACTTATTATTTCATGAGTATCACTCTTCAATAAAGCACATTTAAATGAATCCACACACAATCAGATGCAATGCCATTACCAACCCGACAGCCCTGCAGTGAAGTTTAAAATGTTTTTTCTGTAGACACAGTCACACAGGTTTATCATGTACGTTCTTATAATAAATTGCATATATTGCACAGGTGTTCGCGTGTCCATCTCCTGTACAGTCTCTCAAATCAGACGCACCGCCACATTAACACACACACACACACACACACACACACACACACACACACACACACACACACACACACACACACATGTTCATAGACGCACCACCTCCTCCATCACCTCCACACATGCACACTCACACAAACAGACGGTCAAATTGACATACAGTCTGTCATATTTGCGGCTGGTAAACAAGCACTGAGAGGCTGTTAAAGCCGGCAAGCTGAGCAAACCAGAGACAACAGTGTGCTTAATGAACTGGGCTGCCTCCCAGCACAACATCTCATCATCACTTGGACTTAAACAAACCACTCAGCTGCTAATTGGCCGAGCTGCATGGAGCCGCTGTGAGGAATGTATGCTCCCCACCTCCACTGTTGCTTCTCAAAGGCTTGACAGACAGCAGCAAGACAGACTCTCTGTTATTGAGTCTTTGCACAGATATGTGACAGTCTGGCCCTCTGTTGGGCTTCACTGTCTACATCCATACAGAGTCACCGTATAGGCCTGTGCTTCATATTGATGTTTTTTTAAATTTCCTCACTCTCGCAGTTATTTTGCTGAAATTGCTTGCACTCAGTGTTTGAGGTTAAAGTTTATTTTTTGCTCTACATCCTCAAAAAAAAAACAAAAAAAAACACACTTGTCAATCAAACGCTGCAGCCAGTGTCCTGACATCTCTCTCTCCTCTCTCAGTGAGTTGACAAAGTGTGACTTTCTGCAGGTACACTGCTCTTTTCTTCGTCTGTTTAGCTCTGCCGGCTAGCACGGCTGAGGCTAATTACTCAGTTCTTCCTCCTCTGTTTATTTCAAACAAACAAATAAAGCCCATCACTTCCTGTGTGCCAGAGGATTTCGCCCAGGAAAGCCCGACCAGACACCAGGTGTTTAGATTAGCCAATGCAAAGATTCATAAACTGGGTATAAGCTGAATTATATTATTTGCAAACAAACATTTATTTATATGAAATGTTGCAGATATTGCCTCAGCATCATTTATTTAATAGTGCTGCCATCTCAGTTTCTTCTTTTTTTGTACATTGGATCATTCAAGTTTCATATTATCTTGATATCTTCTAATTTTACAGTTTAATGAAGCCTCTGGGAAACATACCGTGGTTTTTAATAATTGTGTGACCGATAAATAGCAGAGGGATTTCAGAATACTTGTGCAGCCCACAAAGTAATTGTTTTTTGAGGTTGAGGTTTCTCCTCGGGGTCAGACTAACCTTGTTGCAGGGTGGGGATGTTTCAGACGAGTGTAGGGTTTATGAGGAAGTTGATAGAGCTTAAGAGCAGGAAGCACACCCAAACGGCTCATGGTCAAAGCTTGAAATAAAAAAATAATAAAAAACACACATCTGTTCTGTAGTTTGTTCAAGTTCATGTATCTGTTTGCTTTACTGTGCCTTTGGTTTCCTGAGAGTGCAGATATTTGTGACAAGGATGTGAATTATCTGGATATTGAGGATGGATATCAAATATCATTATCATCAGATAATGATGCTTTTTTAATGATGCTTATAGTCTCGCAGAAAGTTTGTTGTTATTCACTTTCAGAGCCCCGTGGCTCATTTTCATGGCAGAAATTGCCTGTTGAAAACGACTGATTTAATCCACACAGAATGATTTGTTATAATAATGCTCTTGTGTGTGTGTGTGTGTGTGTGTGTGTGTGTAGTCTTCTCTCTTTTCAGGTTGTCATGTTGCATCTTCTGCACACTCGGTGTATATGACATGTATGTTTGTCTTTCTGTCTTCAAAAAAAGGGATTTATCTCGCAGCTTCTTCCTTTTTTTCCCCACATCAAATTATGTTTTTTCTTATCTGAACTGAGGAGGATGAAGGGTGTCGTAAGATGTATTAAAGCCTTTGGAGGGAAATTGGTGATTTTGGGCTACACTGGGTCAGAATTGAAAAAGTCCGCACACTCTTAAGCTCTTAATATTTTATTTTACAGGCAACGTTTCGATGAACAAGATCTTCTTCAGGCAAAGTGTGATTTTGGGGTACATAAAATAAACTTGACTAACTGTAGTTTGCCCAAAAGAAGGTCAAGTTTTTAACTACTTTAATTTTCACAGCCTAAATCAATAAAGGAGTAAGAGCAGTCGGGTTTAAATTATCACAATTTTATTGCAATACATTAACAGTACTGCACTTATGACAGTCAGCAGTGATGCGGCATAATGCATTACTTATTGTAGCTAAATGTTACAGTATGGTGACGACCCTTTTCAGTCACATGAGGTATAAGAGATTTGATTTGAAACCAATAATTACATTACAGCTGCTTATCTCAGCTACACATTGTTTCTAAGGGGCCATTTACACGGCGCTAGTTTTTGCATCAAACCATAAACTGATGTCGCAGTTCGGCCTTTCCTTTACACAACAGCCGCTGATGGCCTGAAAGCTAAAAGCATTTGAAAATGGGTTCAGAGTGTAATTGTTTTTGAAAAGGCAACCTTCTCTCTTGCGATGTAAACTGGCAATGCGGAGATCCCGTTAAAAACGCTGACGTCACAGGCCACTTTGCCCACGCACATTGCGTTTTAAGTCCAATAACCATGCGTGAGAGCAACAATAACAACACAGGTGCACTATCAAGCTGTGATTGTGCTGCTGACTGCTGAGATTATTAACGCCTCTGAAGCAAAATGTACATTTGTCACACCACTAAACTCAGAGAGTCAGTTAAAATAAGACTGCTACCTGATAATCTTCACATGTGGCATTTGTGTATAACCTTAGTTTAGAGTTACATTATAGCTTCCGTAGCACCATTTTAACAAAACCACAGTAACAACAAAACATAACGTCAAATAATGTTCCCCCTTCTTTTGCCTCATCACCTCTCTTCTTGGCTTGGGTTCCTTTCCGGGAGTCCTTGCTTGTGGTGGTGATAAAGGTCATTTTCCACAAACCTCTGCGATCATCATAGCGTTTGTTAGACTTGTAGCTCGTAGCAGGATAGCCATTTTATCCGGCAGGGTGGACCTCTTCGTCCCGTGGCTGTGGCAAACCAGAGGCTGCAGTGTTTCACTACTGCCATCTTTTAGCGTTACAAAGTTACGCCACCAACTACTGGCTTGGCATGCATAGTGCAGCGCTTCTGGTTGTTTTTGTTTTGTTTTTTTAAAAATGCAAAGGAAAGACTTTTTTTGTTTTTAGGGCTGCTCTCATCTAAACGTGGCCTTTGACAATTTGTGGGTAAACTAGTTCGCTGTTGTACCAGAAGTTTGATGGAGGGTTCACATCACTTCTCTCTCTTAGCCCAGTGGACAAAGTATGTTAGCTTGACACAAAAGCTTGATGTTTAGGGAGATGGCTAACCTCTACTGAAAAAAGGGGGAGTGCGACTTTAACTCCAAAGTTGTTGCAGTTATTTCTTGTTTTACATCTTGTTAGCTTAATAGTTCTTGATGTTAAACTTCAACACCATCAAACTGGAAGGTGATTAAATTGAAAACAAAACATCATCTTTTTTTTTTCTTCACATTTTTAAACAGGCTCCAGCAGATGTGGCATGTTGATGTGGCACTTAGAGAAGGCATTTTTAGCACATTAGACTAAGTGAAATGAAAATAATGTAACAAGATAAGTAATTCCTTTTGCTGTTGAGTAATTAATGTAGTGAGGAAAAAACTTTTTAACACACAGTGTGTAATCAATGGCATTTTTCAACTAACTTATTCAATTTACTTATACAGCATTTGATGATACTGACCCTTTGAGGTTGTGTCACAAAATATTGAAACCGTCACACTTGAGTTTGGTGTCCAATATCTAAACAGTTTTGTTAGTTAATTAATTTATTAAATTACGTTTTTTATATTTAAAACTTAAAACTATGACTTGCAAATTATGAGTAAACCATGCAGCATTCTTCATTTTATCTATTTTGAAAATTTTAATGTTTAGGCAGAACTTTCGCACAATGCTAAATAAACTTCACTTTTCTACCTTGAAGCGACACCATTTAACTTTGACGTAGACCCACTGCTTTGAAAAATGAAACTTAACGATTCACGTTCATACGTTGCATAAAAGTAAAATCGGGTCATATTTTATGGAGATGATGTCCTATGACCGCTCTGCCTCAACTCTGTGATTCACGGAGGTTCCTGAAAGCAACATGTAGGCTTCCTGCAGACTGAAGCTACAGCTGCAGCAGCGGGTCATTGCTGGTCATTGCTGCTCCTCTAAAATAAAAGGCTGCAGACAGACAGTCGGCGAACATCAGAGGAAAAACCAGCAAGCATTTCCTCTGTAAAATATGACCTGATTTTACTTTAAATTGCTGTTTTGTGCGATCAGTAACGTGCATTGTTAAGTTTCATTTTTGAAGCAGTGGGTCACAGTCAGAGTTACATACTGTTGCTTTAAAGGATGAAGTGCTTTACAACTGGCCTCTCATTCACCCATTCACATACACTCACACACTTGAAGGCCATGCAAGACAATCAGTGCGTCTACGTGCACAGGTGAGTCGAGCTACGGTTTAAACTCAATTATGCCGTTTAATTGGACGACTGTCCTTGCCCCAGTGAGCGCAGAGGGAGAATCGATTTATTCACTACCGTGGAAGGCGATTTGCTTTATTCGGCTGGTTGCTATTCGACTTTCTTCAGGTTAGCAAAGCAAGCTACAAACAAGTTAGCAAGCAGCTAGTGGAATCCATGTAGAACAGTGAAAACGTGGATAAATTTACAGCGCAGTAATCTTTGTACCTATGCTTTGGTACAAATTCGATGCACGCTTCCCCTCGAGCTTACGGGATTCGTGCTTTCTCCCCAGCTTTCTTCTACAAATTTATGCAGTTCGAGTTCCCGGTCAAAGACGTCGTGGGGACTATCAATCATGTGCAGGTTGCTGAGGCCAGTCCGGGTCCAGTTGCGGCGAACACACGCAGGAGTAATTTGACTTCCAATCGCATTATATCAGAGTTTGTTAGCTCCACGTTAAGATATTTAATTTAGTACAACTTCAGTTGCACTAACCCGTTTACATACATTTTAAAGTCCAGCTTTAGTTGGACAAACAGAATAAATTGTTTTCTCTAGCGTCACGTAAACATACTGAATGACATGTTCACTGGGAGCAACTTGAGGATTATTGTCTTATTCAAAAACACTTCGACATGTGCCTGGAGTGAACGGACATCCCTGCGAGAAGCTGTATGACCAGCTCTACCTGCTGAGACCCATCTGCAACAGACAGCTGTCTCTGAGTTGGAACATCTTCACTGTCATGTATTACATCAGCAATAGATGGCATTATTGCCTTTTATCCCATTTGTGTTACCTTGTATCATTCAGTTTTTCTATTTCTGTTGTAGCTACATTATCATACTGTAATTAGTCAAACACTCAGCAATAGGACTTAACATAAAACCTGGCATGAAGGTTTTCGAAACACACATTAAGAGTTTCAAATTATACAAGCCAGGAGCTTCAATTGTAGTTGAATGAAAGAGACATGCAGCCCTCTCACTTGCACTTAATAGGTGATTAAGCCCTGTTGCAGACAGTGGGCCACGGGGAGCCAATTGATCTGACCTCTGACCCCTCACTCTGATGGAGGGGGTGGCTAGAGGTCAGGCCTGTAAGGGATACCCTCTTTATCCTTCTCCCAGAACGGGAGCTCAAAGCTGGGGGAGGCATCCAGCCAGGTTCGGAGGGTCTCTGGGGCCCCCCCCACCTCCAGCACCACATTCATATGGTCAAAATGAGCCAAAGAGCAAACACCTCCTGATGCTTTGACCTGAGCTGAGGATCCTTGATTTTCCCGAGGGAAGCAAATGATTTGAGACCAACTTTTTGCTTGCATAGATGGGCAGAAAGCAAATATTTCCTCTGAGAAAACATTGTTACACAAGATGTGTCATCAGTGACAAGTTTCGATCGGATCCTAACGCCTCCAGCTTGGAGATCTCAGTCAGTCCTGAAGTGAAGACTGAGCTGATCCTTCTCTCAGTCAAGGACTTGTAGGGGATTTTCAGTGGAGAGGACTGTGTAATGCCACTTCTCTTTGAGGTATCCATTGAAGTCAGCACTATTGCATTAAGCTTACTGGTCTTCCTAAGGGCACCTTTTCATCACAACCCACACACACACACACCCACACCCACACACACACACACAGAGCCATGCACACACATCCCTTCCCTCACACTCCTCCTTTTAAGTTGAGGTATTGTCTTTGACAGCATTATAACGGTATCATTCCGCTCCCACTGCGAACAACAAAGACAAGAAACGCCAAATCCTAGAACGCAGCAATCTGTGTGTGTGTGTGTGTGTGTGTGTGTGCTCTTTAAAGCAATGCTAATGGGCCCTAAGAAGCATTAAAGTGACCCCAACTGTAACAAAAGAGTTAATAATCCGTTTAGAAAACAATCAGATCCCCGGCTATGAGAAAAGCCCCCCGCTAAGTCTTTCTGTAAAGAGGAGGAGGTGGGAATTCACCTTTTTTTTTCAGTCAGCAATCTTGTTGAACATCGCTTGTTTTCATCGCTCTCTCTACGGGGAATGATGGAACTGTATTTAACGGCAGCTCTCAGCCACGGTCGGCAAATAAAAAGACAACGCGTATGAGTGAAGCGATTCAAAATGACCCCCGGCGGAGGTCAGGGTTTGTTATCAGCCCCATCCACTGTAAATGAGTCCCATTGGACTTCTAAAGGAGCTATTAACAAACAAACACTGGCACGCCCGTTAATTGCTAATGATAGTCTCTTTGTCTTGTGTTTCCCCTCTGGGTCAAAATGTTGAAATGTCAAAACAGGATTCATCTCCAGGCGAGTCAGGTGAGCGGTCACCGATATAAAAGGTGATATAAGCCATTAAGACTATAAATGACATCTCCCCTGCTGTATGTCAAATATTGCACTGATTAAAAATGTGTTACAGAGTGATAAAATAAGTACGAGCTCAGTGTGAGAGATCATAAAACTTTGGATGGCTGAATGTATTACCTGAGGCAGGCAGGCTTATCTGTTATGCGTTAGAGGGATCCATCTGTTTTAACATCAGGTCAGAGCTGAATCTATCACTGCTTATCTCTGCTGTCGAGTAGATGAGGACAGATTTTTTTTCTTTATCTCTGCTGCTTGTCCTTCCTTCCCTCCTCCTGCTCTCTCCACAATCTCTGACATCCTGGAAACTGGTTACAAAGCCGCTGGAAGATCATTTATTTAGCAGCTAAATAAAAACAGAAGAGAGAAAGGCGACAATTTTGCTTTTTTAAGCATGTCAGCTCAAGTGTCAGTTTCTCTGCTTTGATGGAGGAGTTTCTGTCGGCTCTGTTTTTCAGGAAATTAACTGTTGTTGTTGGAAAACAATTTTAGAAACAAATAGGGTTCTTTCGCCTTATCATCAAAGTTTCTCATAGAACATTTCAGATTTGCAGGAGTAAAATGCCATGTTTATGTGTTAAGCTGCTTATATAAAAAAGCTTTTTTTTAACTTTAGTAGTTCCCTAACAGCCAAAGTAATTAATTTTACTTGTTATTATCTTTTGTTACTCAGCTGAACTCTTTTAAAGTTGCTTTTAAACATCTCCATACCCACATAAACAAATGTCGAAATAGAAAGAAGTGATTCACTGATAATCAACAGCTCGTGTAACGTTAGCCTCAGTGATGGTATCCAGCAGTTCATGAGAAGTCGTGTCATCAGAATGAAGCTGTGGGGTTCACACTTCCTCCAGATGTGAACTGAAATTCCTTCATGTAGGCTTCCCTGTGGCTAACGTTAGCAAGGAAACTAAAGAGACAACATAAAAACAAAGCTGTGCTTTAGCTCACTCATTTCATAGAAACTGCTGGTTCACTGTACAGTGTACTTACATTCTGATGGTAACAAGTCAAAACTATAATAAAAGTGTTTTCCACAAACATCTTGAATGCTGAACAGTTTTCTTTCTTTTTTTTTCTATTTTTTTTTTAATGAGCAAAATGGTTTAAAAAACTCTAGGGCTGGATTGCACCAACAAGGATTAATTTAATCTAAGATGAGCTCTAATCAGAGTTGAATAAAACTAGGTTGAAAATTAGTTGATCAATATTTAAATTAATCAGAGCTGAACTGAAACTTAGTCTCAGTTTAGTAAAGATTCATTTATTTCCTAAAATTGAACTTAAACTGAGTTTTAATCAATGGCTACAAATGTGCATATCAAAATTAAACAAAATAAATAAATAATATAAATAACAGCACTCTGTCAGGACCTTGTAAGTATGAAAGAGTGGTGGACGGGGGCTGTTAACTGTTAACATGGCCGCTATTCTAAACAAAACAAAACAAAACATTGTTGCTAGCTAGCTCAAAAGTTGCTAGCTTAACGGTACTTGTGATGACAGTAACTGCCATGTTTGACAGCTGGCACAATCCTTCTGTTCAGCTCCAAAACATTTTCTATGGCGAAGCGGTATCTTGACAAAGATTCATCATCATGTGGATTAGGTCTTTTTCTCAGTTTCCTTCTAGGAACTTGATTATTTTGGTTAATCCATTAAAAAAAAACAAAAACAAAAAAACGCAGTTATTGTAGAAGTTGAACCTGCTCAGCTGCAGGTTTAAAGTTAACCTGAGATCCCAGTTTAAACTGGAATTTAAATTTTTGGTGAAAGAGAATTAAATTTAATCTTGGTTTAGATTATAAACTAAATTGAGGCTTTTACAAGAGGTTTAAATCTCATCATTCTGAAGTTTAAACTAGTTTTAATGTTTGGTGCAACAGAGTTTAAACTTAAACCAGGATTTAATCCAGTTTAAACATTAAACTTCTTGGTGCAAACCAGCCTAGTAGTTGAACTGAGTCTGATTTATAACATGGTAACAGCATTTGCTCTTGAATAATATGTTTTGGCTACAATTTTTTACATTGCCAGTACATATACACACTCTTTAATGAGTTATCAATTGAGATTTCTGAAACTTTTAAGTCATTTGAAACCATCATGAGTCCTTTTGCGTCCTCAGTGAGAAATGTGGAATTGCTGCAGTGTAATTTTAGGCTTTAGAAAATGCAAATTATTGCATTGAAGAAATCAGAGTCCATGCTATATTACATTGTCAAAATTTTAAGGACACCATATGGAGCATAAATCTACTTTCAAAATGGCAAACAGTAGATATAAGGCTCAGGCATTTACCGTATGGTGATTTGGTCACAGCTAAAGACAAGTTCGGAGGTTTACAAGAGCTACATTTCCACAACCTCTCCTACAATTCTACTTATTTGTCCCAGCAGAATAAATAAATATAGGCCATAATCAAAAAGGTAGTTTGGTTTCAATACTCCATTACTTTGGCAAATTCTAAATGCATCAGACATACTGACTGAAGTCTTGCAAGTAATATCTATGAATGCCAAATAAGCCAATTAATTAACCACTGGTGCACAAGTGCAGTCATCCCTCCTTTGTTTGAAACATTAGCAAACAATACAGAAATCAGCTCCATGATGTTTTCGGTCGTCATCATTTACATCGCTGCAAATTACCCAAGAGGAAATGGCCAGTGCAAGTGGATTGTGGGACTTTATTCGAATGTTTCCTGCGGTAAGTTATTCCTTTGTCTGGGCCGAGCTAATAGCAGGGAATGGGATTCAAATAGAGTCAAGCTGCCTCCTGAGATCCCTCAATCCACCGTCGCCATAAAAAGAGGTCTGAGGCCAGTCTAAATATTTGGTAGTCTTAGCAGGTTCATGTTAAAAGACACACACACACACACACACACACGCACACACACACACACACTGTGAATGCACAAGCAGGCCGAGGCTGTGAAGTTGAATGGCATAGCTCAAAGCCTTCCTCCCCCTATCCCTGCCTCTTTCTCTCTCTAAACCGCCAAACCATTCTCCCCCTTTCTCCAGCTCAGAGGAATTCATTAACTGCCTCTCCACAGAGACACTATGGAAATCAGGCAGCTACAAAGGCAAGAGAGAGAGGGAGAGAGAGAGGGAGAGAGAGAGGGAGAGAGGAGGGAGGGGTGGTGGTGGTGAATGGGGCTATATTATCCTATTAGATGGTGGATATGTCTCGTTTCCCTCCCCTGTCATGAGAAAAACATTAATTTTAAGTGAGAAACGAGACAGAGGGAGGGGGAGAGAGAGAGAGATAGGGAGAGAGAGAGAGAGAGAGAGAGAAATGGTGAGGGTCTTTAACATTGCTCTTTTATCGAGCTGAAATGGAGAGTCCCCTGGCTCCATTTACCTTGGCAATGAGGATAGAGTCGCTCTCCATGAATGCCATTTAAAATGCCATGGAGATTAAGCATCCTCTCTCTCTTTCTCTCTGCTTCTCACACACACACACACACACACACACAGCAGCAGCAGCAGCAGCAGTGGCGGCGGCGGTGCTCGTCATAATATGTGTTTAGGAAAACAGCTTTGAGATTCATGAGTAAAGCCCTTTAGGTGCCAGCGCTGAGGAGGGAAGAGAATGGAGAAAGAGACAGAGAGGACCATCACTTAGCCAGAGTGGGCTTTAAGCACTGTAATTAAATCATTAGATCCTCCCCTCCCTCCCTCCACCACCCTTTCCTCTCCTCTCCTCTCCTCTCCTCTCCTCTCTCCGCTCAACCAAGCTCATCAGGGGCTCCGGTGTGAAATGATGAATCTGTATTTATGGGGATGGAGTAATTACACAGCTAACCTCTGAGGGAACCCAGGAGGGCCACAGGGCCACTGAGCAGGGCGCTGGGTGCTCAACCTCATTAGCACTGCCTGAATGTGTGTGTGTGTGTGTGTGTGTGTGTGTGTGTGTGTGTGTGTGTGTGTGTGTTCAAAGAAGCAGATTGAAACAGATCTGCTGTCTTGATAGCTTGTCAATAAGGAAATCAATCTGTATCCGTCCTGTTTTGTTTTTTGTTTTTTTTACACATTTCCACTAAGAAATATT
>JAQLOL010000008.1:19369385-19389550 GCA_029783665.1 Naso thynnoides
GCAAAGTTTGATGCTATTCTGATGCTTTTGATTGGTTCTCTTGTTTAAATTTGCCACGCCCCATGTCCGCCATTAACACTGTCTGGTTTAAACATTTGAAAATGGTTAACAGTTGGAGACATTTGCGAGAAATGTATGGAAGTAATCAAATGTAAGAAGTTACATTACTTTCATAAAGTAATTGAAATAGTTAATTGCTTATTGAATTTTAAACATTGTAACAAGTAATCTGTAACTTATTACATTTCCAAAGTAACCTTCCCAACCCTGGTCGCCACAAACACAGCTGTAAAACGTCCCAAAGTCTCCATAAAAACACCCATTTTTGTTGCCAGTGACAGCTGAAAAATCTCCCATCACGCTCCAACACTCAGTTTTATTGTGTCAAAATGGCTGAAAATGAGCTGATGGTCAATAAGTCACCTGGTTGCAACAGTCTACTTCTATGCTGTGAGGGGCAGCCCCTCCCCCCCCCACCTCTTGATGAGAACATCTTGCTCGTACAGGACTGCATTAGATCACAACTGCATCATGTTGGTATTATAAAAGCTTTGAAATGTACGTCATTCAAATCTGCAGTTTGCTAAAACACACACTGTCAACTTTTTCCTTTTTTTGTGGCTAACAGGCTGTGTTAGTGCAGCTGGGTGGTCAGAGCATCTCGTGTGCATTTAGGATCAGCCGTCATTCTCTCCGTCTCTCCGCTTCCACATGATCTCCTTTGTTTCATTTGTCTTGGTTCTTCTTTCAGCATCCCAAAATCTCCACGCCCTATTCTCCACTCACACCAGCATCCACATATGTCACAGATCTGACCGATGTGTCATGCGTTGTTGACTTGATTTGGCACCTACCTTGATTTTGTAAATTAAAATAAATACATTTTGGCTTCAAACTACATGTGTCCCCCGTTCTTTGTCTGAACTGAATCATTTATGAACACAACTCTGACCTCTGAACTTCACATTTGAAATAATCTCTTCAAAACAACTCCTGATTCCTTTCCCACTTGCTTTGAGTTGCTTTTAGTTCCTCAGTTATTTAGAAACAGATGAACACGAGCAACATTGATGTCAAGTGTCAAAAGTTGTACTTTTTTTGTACTTTTTTAAGGAAATGGAGTGTTAAATACTCAATATATTTATTTTCATAACTGTAATATTTGTCACATGTTCTCTTGAGGCTTTCATATGTTGTTTTATATCTTTTCCCTGGTGTTCAGTGTTCATTTTGTGTTTGAGTTTTCTTACATCATCACTTGATGACATTACTTCTTTGTTCGTATGCTTCTTCTCATTTCAGCATTTTTAAAAAAGAAAAGTTTTATAAAGAACCCTCTTCAAAACTCAAAACGATGCTTGATAACTTAATGCTACAGTTATGGTACTGATAACACTAATAACACGGTACTAATATCATTGTAGTACATCCTAAGTGTGATAAAGTACCTGTGACGATATTAATTTAATTACAATGTAACTTTAACATATATAAGTATTATATATTATATGAACTTAAATTCAGTCCACCTGGAATTGATATTTAAAACTCTTGTAAAACTTGATCACTTTATAGATGTCTATTATAAATAAAAATTATTTAGTGTAAAAGTATTGTGTGTGTGCGTGTGTGTGTGGGGGGGTTGTAGTCTGTTGGTGAAAATAAAGCTGTTTTGTCCCTTCTGTTGAATAAGAAATAGTAAAAATATAAAGAGAAAAAAACCCCAAACTGTTTCTCCTGATAACCCAATATCGCTGCTTGAAGAAAGTTCATGTTGAGCCGACATGAGGGTCTGAGAACATGAGATCTCACAGAACACGGGATCATTTCATGTATCTGAGTTTTTCTTTATTTGACTTCAGCTCACAGAGGTTCACAGTCATCTTCATCGTCCACAGTGATCAGCAGCAGCTCAGGTGGAGAAATAAGAAAAGAGAAAAGACAAAGACATTGGTCAGAAAAAAAGACAAAATCTCTGAATGACAAAAAACAGTATGAAGGTCGTTTGAACTCAAGGAAGATAGAAGGAGAAACAAACACGTGAAGGTTCTTAAAACAGCCAAACTGATTATAAAATTAGCAAACACAGTCTATGGCCAGATTAACCTGAGCCCAGACTAGAGACTAACCCTAAAATTTCCACCAGATGTGTGTACATTGCGTCTGTGCTCCAGTACGGCAGCAGAGCTGATTCAGTTCAATTCTAATCAATGTGTGCGCTTCCACCGGCTGCAGCTGCGTTGCGTTGTGGCTCCGTCACAGCTCCGGCGATCCGGAGCCCTCCGCAGCAGATACGCAGGACTTCTGTTTGTGCCAGATGGCGGAGCACAACGCGGCAATTCAGCACAGAGGAGATCGTACGGGACAGGAAGTTGGTTACAGAAACAAAATTACACATTTGGTTGATTATTAAAATAAAAAACAGCTCAGCGTTGATAGCGGATCATATTTCACTGTACTACACTAACAAAACGTCATAATGGTTGGAGCCAGGCCTGAAGTCAACAAATCAGAGGTTTTCAGAGACTGAAGTCGAATGTGATAATTTAATTACCACAAAATCTCGTAGTCTTGCGACTCTAGCTGTTTGTCATGCTACACTCTAAAACGCAGCCAGTGGGTGCTGAAGGACGGCGGAGCACAGAGCGGACACGCAACGCAACCGTTCCACAACGCACACACATCCAGTGGAATCCAGGGGTAAGACTCCACTGAGTGGATATGATTCTCTTGGTCTGGCATCGTCTCCACTTTGGGCCATTTCAAACAGGGAGGGGATGAGGTTTTACTAACTCTTCCTCATTGGACATTGACTTTTCAAATTCAATCTGTACAAACAGTCATTACGTTGCCAGGTGGCGTTTCGCCTCCTGTGGAGTGAGTGCGGAAAGAATTCTGGCTAAGCGAGACAACCCAAATCCAAAAAGACAAATAGAAATCACATCACATTATCACCATGAGCCAACAGCGGGACCTACAGCGGAGCTTCCTGCCTCTCATTGCTGAAGATGGATCGGGACAAACAGACGGGTGAAGGCTACTTTCCACATATAAATCTGGCATTTTTTAAACTCATGACAAAGACACCTAATTCAACCACATTACTGTTTTTTTGGCTCTGTAACGAGGCTTTGTGGGTTGAGACGCTGGATATTTCTTAACACACAGATGTGAGTCCCGCCTGTGGCTGACTGGATAATCACCTTTTGAACCGAGAGAAACCACAGTTCCAAAGCACAATGCCAGACCAAGACAAGCAAGTCCACTTAGTGGAGCGAGTCGATAATCTTGGCCAAAGCTATTACTGGATTGCACTCACCTTTATCGTCCAAAGTGAACAGCAACAGCTGCAGTGGGAGAGAATTAGAAGAGGAGAAACAAACATATTATGGTCTGTAAAACAGCCATAATAATGTCTGGATCACAAATAAACAGTATGAAGGTCGTTTGAAGGTCATCCAAAGGGAGCAGCAGCAGCTCAGGTGGGAGAGGAACATAGAAAGGTGAAAGAAACACATGTGTTGGTGAATCAGCCAAAATAATCTATGAATTACTTAACACAGTGGGTCTCATTCATTAAATGTTAGTAAATCTGCGAGTAGATTTGCACTTACAACACCTATGAACAAAAAAAATAATGTGGATTTAAGGATTCACCCTGCGTAAAACTCTGAATAGGCAGGTGTGTATGTTCATGAATGCCAAACAATCACAAACTGACAGAGTCCTTACCCTGAACAGTAATTAACATACATCCCCGCCAATGAACAGCCAAAGAGCATCATATAAGGAGGTGACGATTACCATGGTCAGTTGCGTCTTGTCAACCTGCAAACATGACGCAAAGAGAAAGAGAGAGAGAGAGAGAGAGAGAGAGAGAGAGAGAAACCTTTCCGACGACCTTTCCAAAGCTGAGATCGAAGTTATTTTCAGTGAAAGCGAGTTGAGAAAAGTACTTGAAAGGAGAAATATGCAAAATTGATTCACCAGTAGTGGTCGCAATCCTGTATCAGCTTTACACCAAAACAAACCTGCATGTCAGCCACACCTCCCATTTCCCATTTCTCTGCTCAGGAGAGGCTCGCTAGTCGTTAGCGCGAGCTCTGCTGTAAAAAAAAAAGAAAAAAGTTTAATTGTCTCTTTCTACACAGCATAGCAAGTTGGGATCTCAATCTCAACAAAATATATCAACATATATGTAATTACTTGACAGTTTATGATGTTAGCTGAGCCAATCGTTGGCATTAGCTCCAGCCAGACCTGTGGCTCTTTTCCTGGGCAGCAAGAGAGGCCAGAGCCCCGCTAGCGGTTAGCGTTAGCATGGTTGTCCATTTTATCTATTCGGTCACAATGTGATCTTTGTGAAGGTGAAAAAACGTCTATTTGTCTCTTTCTACAAAGCATGGCGAGTCGGAATCCCAATCACAACACAATATAACAACATTTATGTGATTATCGAACAGTTTATGACGTTAGCCGGCCTAATCGTTGGTGCTAGCTCCAGCCAGACCTGTAGCCTCCTTCTCAGAGGCCAGAGCCCTGCTAGTGGTAATGTTAGCTCTGCTGTCCCTCACAGCTACTTGGTTACAATGTGACCATGTGATGTTATTTAAAGCAAAACATCATCCATTTTTCTCTTTCCACGATGCATGGTGGGGTCAGAATCGCAACCACAACACAATATAAGAGTGTTTATGTGACTTTTGAACAGCCTGTGATGTTAGCCTTCCCACTCACCGACCCCCATTTCCTTCATTTTTTCAGTGTGACGATGCTGATCATAGATCGGCAAAGACATTATATAAGAGTTAGATTGGCTGGTCGTTAGTATATGTGCTCTTAAACGCAAACAAAATGTGGTTTTCTTATTTAAGGTGGTTAAATTCGCAACATCGGATATTTTGAATTTACCGCCAGTCAGCAAGGAGGGTTTGTTTTCACCCAAACATGGGCGTGTTCAGGAAGCGTTGCTCTCATCTATAGTCCAAAACGTAAGCATGTGAACTGACAGGGCCAAAATAAATTAGTCAAACTGAGAATTGTCCAGTTTACTTTATAGATGTGTGTGTGCTACCTCCAGCAGTACAACTCTGCAACCTACTTCACCCTGTTTGAACTGTTCTACTATTACACATGATTCAAACTTCATATAATATTGCCCCAAAAGCACCACACACTTTTACAAACTAATGTGCATCGCTCATCTGCAATACTGTCATTACGGTTTAAAAAATCTCAAGGGAAAGGATCACACGTCCATATAGACAATGCATAACAGCACCCAAAGGCCCCTTTGTTCTAGTTTTATGTAATTTCAGTGAGCTAAGACAGATAAAAACAAGAGAGGAGGACAACAGAACAACAGAAAACCCGTACCTGCTTAAAACAAAACAGTCACACAAACATATTAAGGGTGAAACTGTGACAAATTGTACTAATTGCAAGTATTCGGTCCCTTTGTATGCATCTTGATTATGGAAAGTGACTGTTCTGGGTTGTGTACAGCTTTGGTTGTGTTTGTAGGTCTTATTTTTTACATGAATTTTGCTCCTCCCAAAATGCCTCAAAAGCACTTGATTAAAAGAAACTATGATGGACCTGACTCATTTCTAAACACTGTTTACAGACCTGACAACACGACAAGTGTAAGCTATGAGAGTGATGACGGAGCTCTGGCCGAATGTTTAACAACAGTCAGATTTTTAGGGTCACTTTATCTCTTTCATCCAGGCTCATTAATGTGAATTTGAGCTTAAAACACATGTTCTCATAAACTAAAAGGAGTATTAACAGCTATGGATACGACTGTGGCAAGTGTTGACCAGAGAACACACTGAAAAACAGGCCCTGTTCTCGCACCTGCGCTCAGTGGTTCCACGTCTCCATGGTGACCAGACAATAGAACGCAGTAAATTGCCCGAGGGCGCCATCTTTTTTCCCCAAATCGTCGACGACAAATTTGGAAAAACGGATCCCCCCCAAACCAAATTTGGCGTTTTCTGAGCAAAACACAATTTCCCCCCACAGTGTACACCTTTCCTGGTATAATTTATGCATTTCAGCCACTTTATATTCATGTTACACTGCGTGTGTGTCACTTTATATTCGACACCGTTTTCCGCACAGTTCCACTACACGTCCCTCCTTAAATATAACAGTTTACATAATTATTTAACTTTTTTTTTTCTCAACCGAAAATAATTTCTATTTTTAAGAGCCATAGCGACATGAATAAATAACCCAGGTGTGCTATTAATGTTAGAAGATTTCTTACCTGAATTAGTTGAGTTAAACCTCCGAGTCTGTTCAACAGCTGCCTGCTTCAGGTCCTAAAACAGCCATTTCCACTTATTCTGGTCCAACTCTCCCCAAAATCGTCCTCCAGCAGAAGCTCCCGGCAGACAGTGCAGCAGATCCGCTCCAGTCCAAGTTCGAGAGCAAATGTGAGTTAAGATTAGTCTGCAGCTCCTTAAATACTCTGCAGCGTGATTCGTTTCCACGGTTTCTAAGCGACCCCGTGTTGCCTGGCTACGCCCTCCCCACGCTGACGGGATCAGGCAAATGACATATGATTTACTGTAAATGGATGGTCTCAGTGTGATAAGTTGTGTGTGTGGGATCTGTCAATGCCTCGACTGTCAGAACCTTTTGTAGCCCCTCCCTGTCCCTGACAGACACTTTCGCAACTTATTTATTAACTTTTCACTTACACGCTTATTGCAAATAATGCGACAATTTTATATGATCAGTAGATCATGTTGCGTCATTTTGGCTGAAAGCAAAACAAACAAACAAAAAAAATAACTGATCATTAAACTAGCTGTTTACAGAGAGTTTGGTCATTTTCAGTAAACAGACCTACCTGTAGCAGCAACAGAAATATGTGTCTCATCTTCTTCCTGTTTTTGGCTCGTCTGGCTCAGAGTATGGCTGCAGACTAACCGCGGGCAAAGTGACCCCAATGTAAGGCGAGCAAGCGCCCAAAACACAAAACCGCTTTTCATTCAGGATGAGGCAAGCAAATATAAAATGTGACTCCAGGTGACACTAAAGAACGTGGATAACCACCAACCACCAGTGACCTTCAGTTTCTGAGCTTAAGGTGCTACAGAGGCAGGAGTAAAGAGCTAATGTGCTGGTATACTGCATATCATAATAAAATGCTGATGTAAACTGCACATTGCCCCACTGCAGTGGTTCAGTCATATCTGGAAAATATCTTCTTAATTTATGGCCCTAATTCTTTTTTGAAGCAGCCCAGCCACCCTTTTTAAACTGTGACGTGTCATAAACATGGCATGTAAGACTACTCTGGCATCTCTAGTTCATCCAAAAATGGGACAATAGTCGGCAGGTCACTCGTGACTTTACTTCTGATGCTTGACTTCAGGGAGTGAGGAGGATCCTTATGAAATTAACATTAGCCACAACAGAGGTGCAGATTTGGCAACAATACTGGCCCGCAGTCAGACCATCAGGGTGAGACAACTACATAAATAGGCATTTTGAGTGAACTGTTCCTTATTCTTCAGTCCTACAGACACACACAGTCTCTTGGCTGATTTGCAACAGAAAGGATCAGAGAGGATTTAGAAGTGGGTAAAGTCAGTGCGGACTGATCAATACGTGGGTGTCCTCTGTAAACCTGTGTATACCCTGTGCCACTGCTCCACTGCATGTTAATGTAAAGTGCTGGTGTAAATGCACAAAGCCCTGCTGCACAAAATTTGCATGTACAGATGTGTGAATGCGAGTTATTGCATAGGATTAGCATACATAGATGTGATTTTGTACACATTGTTGCGCTGGGGTTGCATACACAGTTTGTATGTAGGCACTATGGTGGTTAAACATGCCTTCAGGAGACCCTTGAATGTTGCAAAGCTGGTGCATTCGCTGACTGAGAGTGGTGGGCTGCTCCACAGTGTGCTTCCTCTGTATGACAGAACATTTTGATCATAGGTGGTCTGTCTAAGCCTCCTCTAGCTGTGGCTGTAACGGTTCAAGTTGTGGAGTGATTGATGATTGCTCTGTTTGATATAATCATTTAGTGGAGGCGATGCCAGCCCATGTAATGCAGGCAGTTTTTAAACTTTTTGCAGTTGTAATGCAGGCAGTTTTTAAACTTTTTGCAGTTGTTAAAACTTAACAGCTTGTACTTTAAAACAACGTCACAGTGGTAATATGAGAAATGTGATCGATCTGTCTGTGAGTTCATATCGGCTGTGAACTGTTGAGTGTGCACGCTGGACAAAGGTATTTCCTTTGCACCAAACGTTTGTGAGGAGTTCACCGTTTATGTGGACAAACCTCTCCAAGGTTCACAATATGCTGTGCAACTGGCTTCGACAATATAACCACAGGAGCTTTGGTGCTGACAAAACTATTATTTTTAGTTCATTATCCTCCCAGTTTATGACAAACACATCTTTCCTCACTCGAAAATAATCAGCACACTACATTTAATCAGCACTTCATCACATTAATATGTAGACACTTTGATATATTACCAAATTGTAACTTTTTCACCCAGGTCTCCATCACCCACAGATCATTGACTTTCCTCAGTCGACACCACACACTCACTCTTACACGCACACAATCACTGCTGCATTAAGGCTGCAGTTCCCTTTAGCACCAGAGGATGGCACCTGAGCTCTAAGCAGCACATGGTAAGGCAGCAGTCATGTGAAACACTGTGGAGAAAATGTAGCTCTGACTCCTTTTAAATGATTTTCTCCAATTTAAACATGAGGTGGACATGTGCAAACCTCTGAGGATAGATGCTGTTCATGGTTTTGGAAGATTTTCTATTAATACACACTTTCAATCTTCGATGTGGCGTATTGAAATGGTTTCATAAGCAAATCGAATTTTTGATAAATCTTTTCAAATTTATGAGAATTGCTTTTGAACATGATTTTGAACTGACTGCATATTTCAGGTAGTGGTCAAAGAAGTACTCAGCACTGCTACATAGTAAAGATAGAAAGAAGTAAAACCACAGTGTAGAATTACTCTGTTACAAATAAAGTAACAGTACATTCTGAATTTCAGTTAAAAGCGCAAAAATGTTTCCATCAAAATCAAAAAGTACTAATTAGTGAGTGAGTCACTGGTGATGTTGCAGCTTGTAAAGTTGTGGATAATTTTAATTACTTTATACTGAGGGCTAGTTCATGAATCCCCCCCCCAGCAACCAATGATTTTAACCTTTAATTGATCATATTTTTAAATTAATTACATTTTGTATGATTAACCTGGACCTGCAAATGAAGTGAAGTAAAAAGGACACTATTTCATATGAAGTGTCGAGAAAAAGCAGAAAATAGCTTAGAATACAAACACTCAGGCAAAAGACAGTACCCCCCAAATAGTTGGTTTTTAACCCTGCAGCTTCAGAATTTCACAAAAAAGAAGAGGAAATGGTTTTAAGAAGCAAAACAAAAATTGTAAGAGTAAATCTGTAATCATTTTCCCTCCTGAATACAAAATATGCATCCTTCTCTTGTTGAAGTTTTGTTTTGTTTGTTATTGAAATAATGTTTCATGGTCATTTGTCACCATCAAATTTAAGCCCAGTTTGGGGTAAGGAGAAGGATTAACATTTCCAAAGCCAACTTTTTTTACATATTGGGTTTTAATGAGGTCAGGAAATAAAAGAAAAAAAAACATTTATTTAAAGCGGCTACAATCAACATTTCTATAGTTTAAGTCACATAAAAGAGAAGTCAGTTAAGTCTCCTATTGGGTGAAAGTTTAAGTCACTATTACTATACTACTATTTTCCAAGAGCGCCGTCGCCACATCCTGGGCTTAGCACTGACCAGGACAAATGTGACTGGTTTAAAGAAATTCAAACAAGCCAGGGGCTAGCAACTGCTCATCTGCTGCTTTCAGATCAGCTGAAAAGGTTACGTTAAGGTTGTATTCATAACTAGTTTCCGCTGACCCCAAGCGTCCGCAACATTCGCTTATTAGACTTAAAGGGAAAAAAACTGCTTATTTTGCAGTTGCTTTAACACATACTGTTCAGCAGTAGGGTCTCTGGGAACCAACACAACGAAGGGGTAAAGCCAGTTTTAACTAAAACTAATCGAGGAATAATCAAGGAAACTACCAGATAGTGACAGGAACTGTCAAGATAACTGGTCAGAAAACAGGTAAAATGGCCTGATGGAACATAACCGAACAGAAGCCAGACCAAGAGAGACGAAGGACAAATGACCAGATAAGGTAACTGAGAGAGGATCAGTGAGAGAGTTAAGATAGGTTAAAGTGTTTGTTAAAGGCTCTATCGGTCCCTGTGGGCTGAGGCTTGAAGGGCTAAATAATGTATGGTCGCTCCTGGAGTAATGAAGTGGAAGTGATAGGGAGGAATACGGCTGGCCTCTCAGGGCTCAACGCAAACTGTACACACTCTTAAGAGCTGCCTGTAGCCTAAACCCGCCTCCTTCTCTGCTTGTGTCTGTCTCCGTCCACTTCTCTCACACACACACTTAACACACTCGCACACACTGCACAGCGGCTAAGAGGCTTAGCTTGTCTCTGTGCCCATATCCTACATCATTGATGAGGAAGACCAGGGCATTTATAGTATCCCACTCAGGGCTGAGCAGCTCCAGATCTTCCATGAGGCTCTTATTAGACACGAGAAAGAGGAGCAGCGGATAGCATGGCTGCTGCTCAGCGGTCAGACAAGCACTCGGTGTTGGCAGCCTTGTTTGTGGATCTGATCGAGCCTGGTTTGCGCTTGTACTCAGTTGGTGCCATTGTGCTTAACAAGAGGCAGCTGCTGTAGGCCGTGTCTTGTGGTTAAAAGAAAGGGTTATTTTTTTTCCCCTCATGATCCATTTATTGCTTGTCCTTCTCTGTCCTCTCCCTCCATTTTTTTCAGCAGAAGCTGGAAAAAAAAAAGGTTGAAGTTACCTCGTGGTACCCCTGTGTTCTTTTGTCTGACGGTAAAACACTGCAAGCAGATGAAGTCTTGCACGGAAATGACTTTTCTCCTCATTTTGTTCCACTTCATTTCAGAAAACCTTAAGCTTTTTTTTTAAACTAAGAGTAGTGCGCACAGATATAACTTCATAACTTATTGTCTTGTGTTTTTGTTGGTTTTATAATATTTATTTTGGCATTTTGAGACATGCTTTTTTGCTTTATTTGGCTGAGAGTTACAAGATCAATATTACTTTCATGTCTGCATGCCACAGATTAATGTACAACCCCTCCTGGTTAGCCTAGCTTAGCACAGAGACTGGAAACAGGGAAAAACAGTTAGCCTGGCTCTACAAAAAGATAACAAAATCCTCCTTCCAGCAACTCCAAAGCTTACCAAAGTAATATGTCATATTTTTGTATTTGATCAGTACAAAAATGGAGTGAAGATGTAAAAATTTGTATTAGGTTAGGGTATTGCAACCATTTCTTGGCCGGACAGTGACTTTCAAGAGTCTTGTTTGTCTCCGAGGACAAAACTGGCAGTGACTTTGTAAGTCTGTCACTGCATGCAAATGAAGTCATGTTCACTGTGTTTTACAAGAAGAGTCCATATGAACGCACCCTCTTGCGGACTTTTTTGTTGGCCAACTGAACACATTTTTTAACAGCAGATTTGCGGAGTGATACAGTGCATGAGTGGGTGTAGAAAAATACGGAGGCGCTACGGTTGAAAAAAATGAAGTGCCAAAATAAACGGCTGTCTGGTGGCAAAACAAAACAGTGAAGAAATCCAAAATTTAACATACAATTGAATGGATAATGATTTTTTCAGGTAAGGATTTATATATTTGGCTAAAAGAAAGCGTTTTTCTGCTGATCCCATCTGCAACTGTACAAATAAGTACAATTCTTCCAGTACAGCAATTTCTTCTCACTTCTAATTAAAGTTACACCACTGATCGCCATCTGCAGAAGGTAATAGACTCACTATGCATAAGTACCTCATGCAAGCCCACTTCAAAAATACTGAACTATAACTTTAGAACCAAGTCTGTCGTATTCATGAATTCCTGTGCTGTATCCGTGGTCTCATTTGAAGGCAGCAACTAAGCCTGGCCAGGAAACAATACTGCATATAATGATCCATTTTCGTCAAACTGTGATAACAATCAGCCATGTGAGAAAAACAAAGGATGTCATCCAGCGGCATGATAGGACACTATCACTGGCAATCGCATCTAAATTCAAATATTAGCGTTAATGCTGTTCAGTCAGGACCTTTATAGCGATGCTATGGGTAGGAGTCCATATTTGTCCCTTAAGGTACAATCTTCACTAATGAACCCTCTAGGGCTAATTATTGGACTTAAAGGTAACTAAATGTACCTTTTCGAGGTCCAAAAAGGTACATATATGTTCTTTGGCACTAAAAGGTGCATCTATGTACCGTACCATTTCTTTTAAATGTAAAGGTACAATGTCAGGAGCAGGTGTATTTTTAGACCAGACAAGTGAGATACAATATTAATTTTATGCCAATACAATAGTTTTTCCCAGAGTTCTTTGCATGTATTCATTCGTGTTCATTCATGGTCATTTATCCTGAATCTAATGTGTTCTGACTGATTTAGAGTTCATAACATGTTTAGTTAAGTTCATGTGTTCTTGTTTAGTTTAAAATCATCTCCTTTATCTGTACACCATGACCGAGAGTGGTAGCATGACTTCCCCTAACAACTCAATAAATACACTCCTGGGATAATGCATACAGTAAAAGCTCTCAAGTAAAAAATAAATAAATAGATAAAAACTAATAGTTTTGCTTCCAGTTCTCAGCACAGTAGCACATAAAAGACAGTGTTGGGATAGTTACTCAAACAAAGTTATGTATTACACATTATTATACACATTATTAGTTATTTTTTAGAATGAATTACATTACTTTACTTAATTACTCACTGCTGAAATAACTATTTACACTACAAGTTACATTACTGTTGTATTACTCAATAACATCACTTGACATGCATTGTCACTTAACTGCCCATTAACAATATAAAGTTAAAGTTTACATATGTCCACATTTAGCACAAGCCTTATTTTAATAAGTAGGACAAAGGACAGACACAAGATCTCTCTTTTATGCGTTTTAAATAGGGGTGTAACAACATGTTTTATCACCGTTACTGCGCATATTACGATACATGATTGGCGATTATGATACAAAAGCGATATGGGCTCATTTAGAGCGACACAATATGATACAAGTCAGTGAAATCAACATATTGACTTTTTTTTTCCAAAATAGAAGAGAAGATGCCTATTTCTGTGCTGTGATAGAGGAGGTAAAACACTGGAAAAGCTGATTCACTGAGCTACACAAACATTCAGTGCAAGGCCTCCATTCAAACTGTGTGGACAGCAAACGACAGCTGGAGATCTTTTGTTCCCCTGGTGCTTCCCCGCCATGATCCACCATTATCTGAAGTGATGCTGCTGATGCAGAACGCATGACCAGGACGTTGGAAAATGAACTGTAGTGACATTTTCAACTGTTTACCATTATAACTGCGGAAAATACCTCCACAAAAGGTTTGATGTGCTAAGGGCAAGGCACAAAATCTTAGTATTGATACAATAAAGTTTTGTTTTGAAAAACGAATTTTGATTGATACAAGTCACAGTAGAAGGACGATTTGCCATTTTCCTATCTGTGTACTTGGTACACCTGAATATAGGTGGCCATGGTGGCTTAGTGGTTAGCACTGTGGCCTCTAGCAAGAAGGTCCTGGGTTTGAGTCCTGGCTGGGGTAGTACCTTTCTATGTGGATAGCACCACATTGCGGCTGCCCACTGCTCCTCAGGGATGGGTTTAATGCAGAGAACACATTTCACTGCACATATGTGACCAATACAGTACCTTTACCTTTTTAAATTGATGTGTTGTACACCCCTAAGATGACAGCGGAAAAAAGGGTAGAGGAAGACCTTAAAGTAATGCAGATAACTACACAACTGTCTGATTATTACATGACAGCAATGAAGGCCTTTTCAAACGGGAGCCCACAGGAAACATGCGGCCCGGAGGGAACCCCAGAGTGGCCCAGCCACAAATGCAATGAAAAACTTAGAAAAACATGTTGCATGAGACTACAGAAATTCCTACAGACCTTCAATGCAACACTCTGCAAAGCCTATTGCAACATTCAGCCCCTACGCAGCGCAATGTTGTGAAAATGTGTCTCTAGTGGTGGTAGTAGCAGTGCTATGATAGTCTCTAAAAAGATTTCTTTCTCAACCCTGAAAAATATTGACAGTGAAAACTGTCAATTTAGCTTTGCCAAATCCAAACACCAAACCAATGTGTTTGATTTGCAGTAAGTGTATTGCAGTATTGAAAAGGGAAACAAGGACTAGCATAGCTTGTTTTAAATTTTACTCATTTGTGCTGGTTCAAAAATTTTCATTATGTCGCATACCAGCCGATGAAAATGCCGGGCCCAGCTAAATGTCCTGGTTTAAGATCTGGCCCAGTTGAATTAATTGAATAGCCCTGCAGGAATGCATTACCCCCAATACTGAAGAAGAAGCATAACTTCATGTGGAACCACTAATAATTATTTTTACGTATGTTTGTTTTTGTATAAATCAAAAAAACATTTTAATTAGTGAGCTTTAGGGATGCTAGTAGGAGGATTTTGTCAACTTTGGACAGAGCCAGGCAAGCTGTTTCCTGTCGTTATGCTGCGCTAAGCTAACTAGCTGCTAGCTTTAGCTTTATATTGAGCAGATGTTAATAAAACAGTGAAAAAAAGACATTTCTTGAAATATCCACCTTTACCCTCAATTCTTTTGTTAAAAAAGACTATTAATGGAGTCATTTCCTCTCCACTCTGAATAAGACTGTTCAAGAAACAACAAATGTTTTCACTCATGTTGTTGGAAGCACTCTTATTTCAATTCGGGCCCTCCAGCACCACCTGCTTATATATTCTTTCAAGGTGAAACAGCTAAAACCAAGATGAAGGCTCAAAAAGCATCTACATGTTAAACAGTGATTAAAATTGCATAGGTTTCAGACTTTAAGGGAGCAAATATTTAAATGCGGCGCATTGTGATTGAAGGAACTTGTGATTGGAGTTGTTTGGCCCTCTTTTCCAAACACTCTGCACTGCCGAGCCCTCATCTTCCTCTCACATTAACATGCTTCTATCATTAACCCCATGCCCCACCCACTGCATAATAGCTTGGGCTGGGTGCGGGAAAGAGAGAATAAGAATGTGTTTCCTTTCTTTTTTTTCTCAAGGAGCATCTTGAATGAATGATTGATGCTAGGGGAGCAGGATCAGAAAGATATAATCACGGTCTAACGAACTCAGAGCCTTAAGAAATATATACTGGAGGAATGCTATAAATTTATAAACGCACGGTATATTAATATATAAGTAGTCAATTGAATATTCAAAAAGCGGGAACTAACATAATCTATCCACCTCATGTGCAACGCAGGCTTTACATTCTTTTCACCCAGGAAGAGGGTAACAAAAGCTTTGAAGCCTCTCCATAGTCTGCTCATTCATCTACACTTCACAAGTGATTTTCCCCATAAAAACTATCTGAAATCAAGATTAAACACGGTCATGTTTATTGTCAATGGCTAAACAAATTGCCATACTCTGTGAGTGACATGTGTTTTGTGTGAAGACGTGCGCCGCCGGTGTGGGGAGATAACTTCATTTCCAAGCTTTGAGCACAGATGAGGGAGAGACAGTTAGTCCATGTTCAGTATATGAGCACCTTTCACGGGACAAATGGAATGTCAATCAAGCGCCGGTACACAGATGCCTTCTCCCCCGGTGGGGCCCGAGATGCTTTCTGGTGATGCAGCTCTGTTGTTCCAGCCCTACTCTGGGTGCACTGGGAATATTTTGTCCTTTTACCCCTCCACATCCCCTCGCTCCATTTCAGATCCCCTGACTATTAACGATTTCTTCTGCTCCCCAAGTTTACCTCTTTAGGTTTTCCCTCCTTTCCACATTCATTTCTTCGTGCTGGATTTCCTGCAGTTTCTCACCTGACTCCTCTTTTGATATTTATGTCTTCTTGCTCTCCATACCTCACCATCGTTTCCTCCAAAATAAGGGACGGTACAAAAGCTATTATTGTGGGGAGGGGTGGGATTCTTATTTCATTTATCAAAAATGACAACCAAACATGATCAGCATTTCCTTTGGACGTTCTCTGTGACCTAGAAAAAAACAACACAATACACTCTCCTCAAATGCCTCAAAATAATTTATTAATGAAAAACATAACAAGCTTCTAACAGTTTGACCACAGACTGAACAAACACAACAGTAGTTCTGTGGCCCCTGATTGACTTTATATAATTTGCACCACAATATTTGCCGCCTAATCCTAACCCTGTTTTCAAGAAATTACATTCATATATTATAAAAATGCAGAAGTGAACTTTTTTTTCTTTTAAACAGAAACACTTAGATTATTTAAGCAGTATCACACGAGAGAGAGTACTATGGCCTCGTATAACCTCATCATAGCCGTAATAATATTCAGTACAGCAGCTTGATCTCCAGTGTGATATTGCTTTCATACAACAGTATTACAAAACCTCCATTTTGTTTATGGTAATAAGCAAAAACAGATTATGATTTGTTTGATTATTTTATTTAGCCCTACCAACACAAATAGTTCTGCAACTGGACCGGGACATGACTGTTGCTAATTTACATATTCCTGCAGTTTGTTACAAATTAGGAGAAATCAAAGATATTCAATATTAAAACAAGATCCCCTGCTGTGCGCTGTGCCAATAGTGTGAAATGGAACATACACTTTCCGTCTTCGAAGTGGGTGGAGTCACGTTTCCCATGGAGACAGTTAAGAACCACCATCAATCTGTCTCATCAGTGTTAGAACGTCTTGTGAATGGATTAAAGCGGATGGATTTTGCATTGCATCATATTTGCTTAATGCAAGTTTTAACCTTTAATTCATGGTTTCACCTAAAAGACCCTTTAAATGTCAGTTTATGTCCATTGTGACAGTTCTCAAACAAAGTTAATTATCTCTTAATTTGTGTGTCTGAAAAAAATGCCATTTTTGCGTCAAAATGTTTGTAAGATATGCGTCTTCTGAAAAATGGGTCCAGTATGTATCTGGGTGACAATGGGGTGAAAAAATTGGTCATACTCTGTGATCGTATTCATTTCTCCCATAACAATGAATGGATTCAAGACTGCCTCTAGTCTCCTAAAGGGGCGGGGCCGTGGTGAAACCCATGTGACACTGATGCAGGAAATGAACGGTCAGTGAGAGGTCTCGCTTCCTATTAGCCGTATCTGAAGAAATGCAGTTTGTTAGAAAAAAAATTAGCAATGGACAGTTCATGATTAGAACACCAGTGAAGCAGAGTAATCCGGTCTTAAACATGACATAACACTCTTTCAAAATACCACATCTGAGCCCAAACCTCACCTGCCGCAGTGCTGTGTCCCGTCCCTTTTCAACAGACCTGATTATAAAATGATAAAATTTTCATTCTACTGCTTTCCCAGAAATTAGAAAGACGAAAAGTCATGTGTGCAGTTGATTAAGTGGCTACATAAGGTGAGCGAAGAAAAAAGTTTTGGCTTTGGTCAGCTTGCTAACGTTAGCACCCATTCACCTAAGTGAAACCGACCCTGTGCAAATGTCCCCCATAAAAGTTCTGGTTTTTAAAAAGTTATGTTGTCAGGGATACAGTAATCCTGACTGTAGACAGTATCAGCTGTGCTCTTGCTTAGTTCAAATGAAAAAAAACAGATTAATACATTAACATAATCTTTATCAGAGATATCCACGTACAGTTGCTTTCATTTAAGTGAAGCTAGCTAACCTTGGTGCCCTCTCACTAAAGCCAAAACTTTTTCTTCATTCATTTAATGTGTTTCATCAACTGCAGCCATTTCCTCTTGTCTTTTTCATTGCCAGAAAGGGCAAAATTAAAGTTTAAATGTTTTCTTTTCACTCGGACACTGCACAGCAGCATGTTAAAAAGACGGGGCTTGGACCCTGATATGATATTTTGAAAGGGTGTCCGTTTAAAGACAAGAGATAGTTAAAAATCCCAGTGGTGTTCATTATACATCAGCACTTGTGCAATGCCTCTTGTCCAATCAAACTACTTGGCTGGAACAAACTGTTGTATAATTTCCATAACCATAATGAAGAAATGTTGCTTATTAACTACGGGGCAAGTCCAACAAATGTTGATACTAAATGCATCGTTAAAATATTTATTCAACATTCTGTCATTATTTTCAACCAGAATATGCAGTCTTACAATATGATACATTTTTGTAGTGACTGAAGCACTACTAAACTTTTATATAGTCGTGTTAAGACACAAATCTGCAGTGACTTGGGACATTTGTAGTTACTAACATTAAACAAAAACTGTGATCTTTCCATAACATTAAATAAAGGTGTTTTATATCCAAACCAAGTCACCTATGTTCGACCCATTTGCACATGTTGATTAATACTTCCCTCAACCTAAACATGATTCAGCCAGTAATTAGGTTTTTTTGGTTTTGTTTTGTTTTAAACATGATGTAAAAAAATTAGCACAATAAAAACTTAAGGTAACGTTTTCTATGATGCTTGTCCCTAAAATGCATTATAATACATTATGAACACACACACACACACACACACACACACAAACATATATATAAATAACTTTTTTCCTTTTTTTTCGTATTCATTTCTCGACAGCACAACTTCCAAATGTTAAATTTACACCTATGAAATAAAATGACCTTAATCAAAGTGAGTCCTACAGCTTGTAACTATTTCATAAACTATCCCATAATATCCCCTAAATGACAGGACTTGAACCTCTGGTGTCTCAGTCTTCAGTCCTGTACAACAACCACCCACCCGTCCTCCTGCTGGTGACTCACTTTATGAGAGCAGTTTTTCATTCAATCGAACGAAAATGACGCAGGCACAAAAGATACATGTGCCATGTGTGACTGAAAACATTTAGAATTCCTGTTTACAGGAACCTTATATGTTACATTTCGTCACTATTTCACAAACTGCTTTGATATAGTGTAGAATACCAGGTTTTAACTACTTAATTAAAGTTTCATTCTCAGTGATGAATCTACAGAAATATTTGTCACAGTCCCTAATGTCTTTTTTTTTCTCTCTTATCATTCTTACCTCAAAATTCTTTACTCCTGTCATATTTGCACAAAAGCATCTAATTACTTGAACACCACAAGCCCCTGTAGCATTTCTTCTCATCCCTTTCACTCCTGCCATCTTCTTCTTCCTCCCCTTCCTGTAAAAAAATGAATGAAGATCTAAAGGTAGACTGAGAAGAAATTAGAGGAATGTTTTCCACTTCAGCAGGACGGCTTAAGACTTTGTTATTAAAAACATGACAAGCCATTCAGTTGGTAAAGGTGCTTACTCAAGGGAATGCGGAGAGTGTTTATTCTTTGATTAATCTGCTTGGAGGAGACCTGAAATTTCCCCACTCATGAATATGTGGATGACAGGGAGATTTCTCCGTGGTGACAAGTTATCTAAAGTACAGGGCAAAACGATTATGCTAATATCAGGTTGTAGTCATCAATCATCTCGTGTCAATGTTGTGTCAAGGCATCACGTTCCTGATCCCCCCTCTGGCCATAGCGCCGTGTGCTTGTGCATGTGTGTGTGTGCACATGTATGCAGTATGTGTGTGTGTTTGGAGAGGAGAATTGATCACATTCTTATTACGCCTGGGGACTGTTAGGAGAGGGGGTGGGGGGTGCACTTGCTCTTGCGTGGAGCTGTTCCCGTGGATAAGAGCTGATAGAAAACTGGGAGGGAATTAATTAGGTGAGTTTCTTGATCTTGATATGAACACCGGGCTACACGCGCGGAGTCCGGGCTGACGTCAGATAGACGCGCCTTAAAACCAAAGAGCGCATCACAGGGAGAAGCGTGGTTTGATCACACGCACTGGCTTTGGATTGTAACACAGAGGGGACACTGTAGAGGCTGCAGCAGCGAAGTGAATGAGGCGGAACTGAGACGGAAGCCAAGAAGTTACTTTTAAAGACTGTTTCCGCGGTGCGTAAGATGAAAATGGTGCGTAAAGGTCTGCGCGCTTCTATTTGGATAAGGTGGTAGATTATATCAAT
The DNA here is from genome assembly GCA_029783665.1 of Naso thynnoides. Lineage (NCBI taxonomy): Eukaryota > Metazoa > Chordata > Actinopteri > Acanthuriformes > Acanthuridae > Naso > Naso thynnoides. Next base: position 19,389,530 of record JAQLOL010000008.1, read on the forward strand.
TTTTTTTATAGCTGAAAAGTT
>JAQLOL010000008.1:19389650-19400399 GCA_029783665.1 Naso thynnoides
TTTATAGCTGAAAAGTTTACTAGCAAACTAGCTCCGAGCTCTGAACTAGTGTCAGAGGCAAAAGTCTGTTCTTGGCACGGATGCTGTTGGATGTCGCTCCGGGTCTGCGCTCCTGTTTCTGAGTCTTTAGCCGTATTTGTGCCATGGCTTATTCTCCGCTGGGATATTCCTACTCCACAACACCGCAGGTACTGTCTAAACATTTTAATTATTTGGTTTTATGCTCAAAATGATGTAAATGATAAATAACATAATTATAAATACTAATGGACCACAAAATTCCATCAATATTTCTTGATTTCCTCCAAAAACGTAACAAAATAAGTAAAAAGAACAGCATCAGGCCTATTTGCGCTCAGGATAAGTTTTTTCTTTATTTAAAAAATATTATTTAAATAATAACACCCACATTTTTTATTTGATGAGGAAAGAAGAATGAAAAACTCTGACGGAAAACTTGACTTGCAGCCTGTAGACTGTAGATTTATGTGCAGACTACCTCTTTTTATTTAGCTGTTGTTTGCTGTGTGAAAAAAAGACTTTCATTGTCTTTCTCAGTTGTAGATAAATATTGACTTGAATTTTTTTGGCCAAAGTTTCTGATGACCTCCAGCTCCCTGGCCGGCTGTCTGGAGCCGGGAACGCCTCCATCACACCCGGTGCTGCGCTCCCCGAGCCACCAGCTCACCTCTGGCACCGGCATCGGAGTCTACAGCGGCCCTTATCCAAAGAGCCAAGGGTACTATAACACCTGCACCAGCGACGCCACAGCTCTGTATGCAAGGGTAAGTTTTACAAGTCACCTTAATTTTCTCTGTCATTTTACCCAAATGCGTAATTGCGCAAATGGTCCCTGACACACAAAATAATAAGGGTTCAAAAATAAAAACAAATACAAATTAAGCTGAAATGAAAAGGAACTAAACAAGATCAATTTAATGCTCAAGTCACTCCTGTGAAAATATGTTGGAATATTTTAAGGATTGTAATAAGCATATTTTCATATCAAGAATTTACCAACTTTTTCAGGGGCCACTAGATCCTAAAGAGGGAGCTGCCTCTGTCCATGTGGGGACATCTCAGACTCCTGCCTACTACCCTTATGAATACACATTTGGACAGTATCCATATGACAGATATGGGTAAGTCATGTCTGATTATTAACCGAATGCTTTTATTTCTCTCAAATTAAATTGCATTCTCTCAATTTAAAACTCTAATTGCTTAAAACAAGTCAGCCTTGGTTTAGGATTGCTGACTGCCTGAAAGATATTTTTTCAGTGTGCCTGTAGCAAGTGTGTATTGATTTCACATTCTTTAATAATTGGCATCATTAATATTACACTGTAATATCCTTATGGGATTTAGTGACTTTAACTTGTAAACCGTATACGGCTATATGTGGATTGTATACTTTATGGTATGGTCTCTCTCTTGAGACATCATTTCATGATTTTAGAGTCAATACTTATTCTTTTTTATATAGCAAATATCATCTACCTAAAATGATCATTTGATTGTCATCATTTGGCTCAGGTATTCCTGCTCTGACGGTTCTTCCCGTCGTAAAAATGCCACCCGAGAGACCACCAGCACCCTGAAGGCTTGGCTGCAGGAGCACCAGAAGAACCCTTACCCAACAAAGGGAGAGAAGATAATGCTTGCTATCATCACCAGGATGACTCTTACACAGGCAGGTTTTATATATTTTTTTGCACTCAGGTTGACTGTCTTTTAAAGGTTAGTTTTCCTTAAAACCATTTCCAGAAGCATTAAATGTTTTCACCTTGTGTGTTTATTTGACTCATTTCACTCTCTCTCTCTCATACGTAATTGTTTATTTTAATTCTTTCCTTCCTTTTATTACACATTTTGCAATTTTCCTCTCTGATCTCCATTCCGTCTCTCCCTCAGGTGTCTACTTGGTTTGCAAATGCACGCAGGAGGCTGAAGAAGGAAAACAAGGTGACGTGGTCGCCACGGGCGTGTAAAAGCTCTGATGACCGAGGCTGTGATGATGACAGTGACGAAGCTGAGAAGCCACTGAAAAATAACAAAGATCTTCCTGGTAAGCAGGACCTAAATGAATCTTTTAGCAAATTTTACATGTTTTAATGTTTGCTCTAAGCTGGATAAGCATGCATGGACTTAGTGTTATCTGTATGTTTCTTTATTGCAGATCAACAGTGTTCAGAACTGCAGAGCGATCTTGAGGACTACGACCTGCTGGAGTCCGACGGTTCTGACTGTGAACCGAAGCCACAGTTTCATTCGGAGGACAATGGCGCAATCAAAAACACAGAGCTCCGACGTGGGCATCTCACACACAACCCAGACCCACTGCACGGAAAGGAGAGACTGTCCCCAAACTGCCCCAAACTCACGTCGGTCCAAAGGCAAAACAACACCTTCTATTCTAATCCAGACCTTGAAAATACAGACACAAAGCCCAAAATTTGGTCCATTGCTCACACTGCTGTGTCTCTGGATGCCAGCTTGCAGCCAGAATACCCTCCTTGTATGCTGTCATCGACCAGATCCTCCTCTCCTGGGTATCCATCAAATATGGCGCTAACCAAGGCAGACAGGCAACAGGAGTCACCAGTCGCCACCCTCAGAGAATGGGTGGATGGAGTTTTCCATGGTCCTCCTTTTCAACAGCCCAAACCAGCTGAGGTGTGGAAAGGCTTAAACGATACCATGATAGACAGCAGAACGCCTGGACAACCCTTTGAACTTATTAGGTCTGCTTCGTCTTTGTAACCAATTCGAGAACGGAGTATTTCAAAGACTGCTGGACTTAATTCAAAAAGTCAACATTTTGTTGTTCTGATTTGATCTATTGACCGCTCGCTAAGCACTTGGCCCATGAGTTACTGTTGCCTCACCTGTCAAGCTTTCCATTCTCACACAGCATGTTTACAGGCTACAGTGAAAATACTTATTAATTTTTGAAACAATGCGATGTTAAAGGGCAGACGAGTGGCAAGTCCCTTTTTTCTGGACAACAATGCTTGACTTTGACTGAGGTGACAGTTGTTATCGACAGATTTTATTTTAGCTTTTGCTAGCTTGCTAATTTAGCTAACATTATCTGAAGAAGTTCACAATTAAACCTGACTACGAGGTACATTTTAAAGTTTCAAGCTCAGTCTTGTAAAAGAAAAACACTTGTTGGCTATACATGGTCGCTCTAGAGACTGAGGCTAAATGGCGAAAAGGCTGTATGTCTTACGCAAAAAGTCATCATCTTCTCACCAATTGATGATCCATACAGGACACATGCAGACTTTTATGACCAACCAGTGCTTCTGGCAAATGTAATGCTATCTCAGGTAATGTTCTGGTTGCTGGAATGTAAGTTTCCCTAAATCCAGCAAAGAGCAAGACAGCTCTGCTAATGTTAGCAAATCTCAAAGAGCAGCTCTGACTTTTACACAATAGGAAAACAGTATAAAGTGAATGTGCTAGTTGTGTTGCGTAACATTGTAAACCCACAAAAAACATAGTCAAGGCTTGTTAACAATTTCTCCTTGGCTTTGAAAGTAGGCCCAGTTCTTGGAGGCTAGCTAGTCTAGAGCTAGTTAGCCAAACATGCTAATGATTGCATAGAGCAGACAAACACACATTTAATATGTTTTCTAAACTTTTTTTGCATTTTTTGTTTGGGGAAACATAAGAGAAAAAAAAGGCACTACCCTTTTAACTTTAAATGCAAGGTTTTGCTCTTACTACGATCTCATGTACATTGCTTCGAAATGTGAAGAAATCCAAAGCTTGACAGACCTCATGTGCCCGGTTACAGTTGCATAGATGCCTAGCTAACGGTCAACGGACAATTTATGATCCTCGTACAAACTCTTATGGGCCTGTCACCACACATGTTCCTGTAGCAAGGCTGTACTGTTCACTCAAATTAAAAATATAAAATATTGTACACTGCACTATAGCCTTCACATGCACTGAGTCACAAAAATAAAAGGTGTATTTCGTGGCATGGCAAAGTTCTCTGAGTGTGCCCTTACATTAGCTGTCCAATGCAGTGCAACCACTGATATCAGTTTAGAAGAAACTGTAAACTCTGTTCAGGAATAGAAGAAAATACCTCAGCTGTGTGTGTGTGTGTGTGTGTTTTGAGGGAGTAAAAGGGGGAAGTGGGTGGTATTCAGCCGTGACTAATGGAAACACACAGAGGAGGGTGCTGCTAAATTGTTAAATCGATGCCACTTCCAACTCGGCTCCAGATATAGCTGCAATCAGCGATGCGTCCCTTTTCATTAGGCGGCTTTTGACTTTGTCAACCTGGGACTGCAAGAAAATCCACCGCACACAAAATGCTTCATAAAATCTCTTAAGTAATTTTAAGTAAGAGGCACATCTTTATCCACTTCGTTGACTTTTTCATCCGACAAATAATACCACTACATCATTAAAATAAACAGGAGGCTGGCATCATTAGTCCTAAATGTTTAATGAAAAAAACATTCTATCAACTTAATTATTAAAGAAAATTCCACAAATTTAGCACTGAAAACATTTAAACCAACACTTTCTGAAACAAAGCACAACAGGAAACAGTGAGAAGTTATTTTTTCCACCCCATCTTTCTCCTCCTGTTTTCGATTTAGGAAGCGTGATAAAGTATTTATCAGAACAGAGGAGGGATCTGCCTGGGCTTTGTATGGAATTAACCATTTCGGATTAAATAATTCAGGATGAATTCAACCGAGAATTTCATTCTGTTTCTGCCTCATAAATAAATTAGATTTAAGATGATAAATAATGACATCTGACTTCTTATTTCTGTAAAGTTTTCTTTCTTCCACTTGCTGTCCGACAGGAACTCATTTAGGTTGGCTGAAAATATATTTTTTATATTTCAACTCAAACTTCTCCTTTTCCATCTAAGTTTAATGTACTAGAAATGATATAGTTTTGTTTCCTTTTGAAAAATTGTGAAGTGGATTTGACATCAAAAGAAGACTTGGTTTTGTCATGAAGGATGCAGAATCGCAGGCAGATAAGAGGGCGACCCGGTGCTGAGTGGAGTTTAGAGATATAAGGTTATACTTGTTCACACCCTCAGCTGTTTGAGACATGACTTGCCTCTTGAAAACAGAGCATGGCGAAAACTGAAGAAGTACATACACTCTGCAGTTTGGTGTTGTGCATTAAATATGACAGAACTTAGATACAAAAAATTTAAATGAGAATTTTTCACTTATTTGAACTAGTAATTATGAATTTTCCTGAATCCAATGTTCCACCCTTATATGTTTTTTTTTTGTTTTTTTTTTAATATCTGGTTTGACAGATTCCTTTAAATGTAAGGGTGTTTTTTTTTTTACAATTTTGATTATTTCCCCCTTTAACTCTTATTTTCATTGACTCAAAAATCAGCCAAAACTATTTGCTTAAATTTTTAATTTCATAAGTAAGTGCAAGCTTTATCAGAACAACAAACTTTTAAAAACAAATTTTGTGCCACCTTTGGGGAGTGGAAATAAGCCGAGTGCAATGCTAGCATACTTTCATCTTTTAAGATCTAAACTTGTTGGCCAGTCCCCAACTGAGACATGAAACAACATTATCATCCATTTGCCTTTTTCCAGAGTTCCAGACAGGAAGATAGATACCATTCTTTCAATTGTGCGAACAGTAATAAGGAAGAAACTGGCAGAGCTTGCTCACTGCTAATTAGCTTAGCTCAAATACTGGTAGTCAATGGGAAGTGCTAGCCTGCTTCCATCTTAAGTCATCAGATAAACTCTCTAACCACTCTGGTATTGTGCGCTTGAGGAGACTTGTTTATTTACTACGTTATGTTATTTTTGATACGTTATTTTCAGACTTAGATTAGCACAGTGTAGTGCTTTATGTATTTCCTCTTCCTCTTCTTTTCTTCTTCTTCTTCTGCTGTTTACTGGTGCGCATGCGCCCTGCAGTTTACTTCTTTATATATTTAATGCTAAAATAATGGCCCTAATCTGAGTAAAAGAATAACATAACAGGGTAAATAAACAAGTCACAATAAGCACACAGGACCATTTAGAGTTGCTGGAAAGTTTATCTGATGACTTCAGGTGGCGGCAGGCTAGCACTTCCCATTGACTACCAGTATTTGAGCTAAGCTAAATAGCGGTGGGTGAGATCTGCCTGTCTCTTATTTGCTATTGCATGCACAGTTGAAAGAATGGTATCTATCTTCTTGTCTGAGGTTGTGAGGCAAATAACAGAAAGAAAAAAAGTTGGCATATCCTTACAGAGTGGATTTTGTACCCACTTCTGCCGGGTAAATTTTGAAATTACATTACAAATTTTTCCAAATATTTCACTAAGGCGAAGGTGTTTCGAGTATATATTGGTGGTAAAAGTTAGAATTAGTGAGTGAAAGTGCAAAATAATGTAAAAACCGAGAAACAGATTTTTGGTTGGTCTTTTTACTTTTCTTCTTGTGTGACTGACCCTCCATCATCTCTCTCACTTCACTTTTTCACACTGTCTGCCTTACTCCACTGACCTCTCACACTTTCCTCCTCCCAGCTCCGCCAGCCACTTCCCATCTTTCTCATTTCCTTCCCTAAACCCACATCTCATTCTCGGTCCCCGTACTCCATATTCCACCTCGTCTCACCTCCTCTCTGTCTGCTCGCGACACAGAAGTGAGCCACTCAGCAGCCAGTCTGACACGAAGGCCTGCTCCCTGGGCCATATAATGTGATTAAGCCTCGGTGTGCTCAGTGTGCTGCTGTACAGGTCGGGGAATGTTAGAGCTACTGTTTACTTGTCTGGCTCACGTCACTTGGCCTTATTTAGCCTCTTTATGTCTTAATGAGACATGCTTTATAGACAAATCACCTTTTTTAGTCAGAAAGGCACCAAATTAGAGTTTTTCTCAAATTAATTGTTCACATTCTTCACTCTGTGACCCTTTTTCTCAATCCCTTCCACTTTTAAAATTTCCGCTGGAATGTCTGCACAGGAAGTATTGACAACTTGAAATTACTCCTCCGTCTGACACCTATTTCCTTTCAACACTGTCTGTGTCTCTGTCACATACTTACACACACACACACCCCCCGGCATACATATACACACAGTTCGAAGTCTCTGGCGTCTTGTCACACACACTTTAGTTTCCGGGGCTATCAAAGTGCTGAGTGCAAACTCTCTCCTCCAAAAACTGTCACATGTCGCCAGAGGTGTCTCGCTCCCTGCGGAAACCCTCTGAGCTCCTGGCACAAGAACAAGTCATTATTTCCATGGTAAAGGTCAGAAGCTGTGTCACCTGACTCTAAAGTGGAGCTGAGGGGAGTCGCCCCGAGACAACGACCAAAGGTCAGTTTTCTGTTTTGCCTCTCATGCAGTGGGTATGGATTTGAAGAGGACGCACTGCTCCCAGATCTGCCTATGAGTTCCTTTTGGTCACAGTGGCCTCTAGACATGGAGGTTCAGATAATTGGCTACAGGGAGCTCCATAATGAGCCTGAGGGCCTGTAATATGACACATCTTCAAGAAGAAATATTTTAATAGGGCAATTACAGCGACGAGGAGGATGTTATGTTCAGAGTGAGTGATTGTTGTGGAGCGGCGCTGTGTTAAGGAATTCAATGGCATTTAACTTCATTATCTATTGTGCCGCTCAGTGGTGAGATTTTCAATATGATCGCAGTCTCATTTAAGCTTATTTCTTATCTGAATGTTTTGATCCAACAGTGCAGGTCATATTATGCTTAAGAGTTGCATTTGCAATTATTATCTAACATTATGCCTAAAGGAAGTGGATAACTGAATGTAGCTGCAGAGCACTCCGGTGATTTGACAGTTTAAGGTTGCACCCATGAATGAGTCCGTCTGCAAAAGCTGATTGAATTCAACTTTATAATCTGGACTTGCTTGACATATGTTGAGAAAACCGAATCAAAGAATATCCTACTACGCCGGCTGATGCATTTAAGAGCAGTGAATAATTAAACAGCACAGTTAAATCCAGCACTAAAACGCTGCACTGTTTAATTCAGCACAATTCATATGCTCAGTTTCATCTGAAGAGTTTGCCCCCGGCAATGCCTCCAACTCAACCAACCACCGCCTATGAACCACTCAAACTTACCAACCGCAAGACCAACCAGTCAGCTCCCTGACACTGATCCAGCTCGTCTGCCTCATTTCAACAATACACCTCTCTCCCCTTCAATCATCCAAAGTGGTCTGACTATAGATGAGGTTAACTACAGCATAAGCCTCACTTCTAGGAGTCACCAGGGCCAATTATATCAGCCTGACTACTCTTCCCAACCTGAGCTCTATGGTGTGGAAAATGCAGTTCCACTGGCTGCATCACTGGGGACAGAACAGGCTAGTGCTGTCTGGAGCCTGAGCCAAGCGCAGGCCAATTTGGCATGCAGAGGTCTATGGAGAATAAGCCTGATGAAATATATATATGATCTTCTTCAAACATGTATTGTTCCGCGCTGCTGTGTCTTATCAGGCGGGCTCCCTCCTGATGTCTTCCAGGCTTGGCAGAGCGAGACTCTACAGCGCAGATTGTGTGGGACCAATGCACAAGGAATGCTAAGGCTCCCCTTACAGTAAACAGCAGAGATGAGACATATCTTCCAAGGCTTATTGATTAAAGCAATTTCAAAGCAGCGCACTCACAGTAATCTGTTATTCATGTATTCCAAGATACAAGAAAGAAAAAAAAATGCCACTCCTACTCATAACAAAGCATAACTCTAATTAGCTGCCTTATTGTAGTTCAGACTGAGTAAATTCTTCTAGTGTCTGTTCTTTAAACAAATAGATTTGGTCTGAGGAGAAGGTGATGTCTAAAACGAGGCCTTGAAACAGCCTCTTACTGTCAGGTACGACACAGGACTGAACACATCTGCAGGACAAGGCTGACCTCTGCCTGTCGCGCAGGGGAACTGCACCCAGCAATTCTTGTGATCAGTTTTCTTTTTTTGTTGTTGTTGAAATTTTACAAATATAAATTGCAAACATGGTTGGCCAAGACATCTACTTATAAAAACAAACAAGTTCAAGCTTGTCTGACTCTTTCAAATGATAAATAAAAGTCAAAAAACAGAAAAATTATTATTATTATTTTTTTTTTTTAAAGAGAGAAAAAAAATAACACCTCACCCCACATCCTGGGACCATAATTTGTATGGAAAAAACAACAACACTGAGTATTCATATGCACATAAGTACCTATACGTGTACACATATAAACCCACATACATACACACATATATATTGCACCTAGCACTTCAAACTGCATTTCCTACCCAGTATTCCAGAATTACACCACTGTATCAGAGGTCCCATTAGATGAAGGAATATATATGTTAAGCAAATCGTCTCTCAGTCTTGTAGAAACATTTGTAAGCATTCCCTTAATTGCTGACACATTGTGCACATATAGATCTACAGTGTATAAGTCACAACATTAAAACCACTGATGGGTAAAGTAAATTACATTGATCCTCTTGTTACACTATCATGTTTTGATGGAACATCATGTGTCCTGACACGCACGGATCCAAAACGATTGCAGATTAGTCACATTGCCTCATAGCCAGAATTGGGGAGTAATTAGTTACATGTAACAGCATTAAACAATTTAATTACAGAATAAATGTAACTGTAATCTGTTAGTTACTGAGAAAAAATGTTCAATTAAATGTTGATTACAGAGGAGGCAGTCTTGTATAAAGTCAAAAGCCATACTTGAGTAAAAGTAAAGATACCTCAGTGGAAAATGACTTTGGTCAAAGTGAAAACCTCCTATTAGAATAGAACTTGAGTGAAAGTCTTAAAGCAGCTGGTATTTACTGTACATAAATATCAAAGGTATAGTGAATAGTAATGTACTAATGTATTTTAAGTAAATGTACAAGTAAAAAGTACATGCAAAAATCAGTCAAATTTGATTTTTTTTTTAATTGTTAATTGTTCGTATATGTAGCCTCTGGTCTATAGAGGGACAGAATATCCCAGTCACAAAATGAAAAAAAAAAAAAAAGTGATTTAAAGAAAGTGCTTTCAAAAAGTTTTCTTAACTTTCTAAATTCATATGAGCTTGATTTGAACACAACGGGCAAAAGTTTAGCTCCTGAATCTGCAACTGCTTCTACATCATAACAACAAAATGATTTGAAATCAAACATAAGACACAAGTACAGCAGCACCCAAAGGAACAACCTGGTCAAAACCTCTACCACAGCTTAAGAGCACCTGTTTACACTTGTGCCCAACATGATTAACCAATAATCCAACTTCCTGCAGTTTGTGATCTAACTGATTGGCTACCAAAACAAACAAACAAACAAAAATACTGGATAGAAGCCTACCAACTTTTTTCTTATTTTATTTAGTAACTAGTAACCAAGTAACTATACTTATTATAGTTAGCAAGTAACTATACTTATTTGAAAAGTAATGTACATTTTCTTTGGAAAATGTAGTAAAGTTAAAGCCTACAGAAAAAGAAACCGTAAAGTACAGATTTAAAAAAAAAAAAAAGAAAAGACTACATAAGTACAGCAACAAAGTATTTCATCTTCATTACAAATCAACACTGAGAGGAAGTTATATTTAAATATCTTCTGTAAAATGCTTAGGCTACATGTTAAATACTCTTTTTGATGCTTTGCATGTTTGATGCTGTTCTGATGCTTTTGATTGGTTCTCGTTTGAATTTGCAGCGCCCCACGTCTGCCACTGCCTGGTTTAAACATCTG
>JAQLOL010000008.1:19413735-19433989 GCA_029783665.1 Naso thynnoides
AATAATATGAAAATAATAATAATAATAATAATAATAATAAGAGAATTGCGACCATCTAAAGTGAGCCCAGCACTTCAGAATATGTTTTTATAGCATATTCTAAATCATCAGCAGTGATGGGCGAGTACTTTCGTAAGACGTTAGAAATTGCTCCCCCGCCCCGGCTCATTCTCATGCCACCTCCTGAGAAAATGTCAGCAGATCGTCCCAGATGGATTCGTTAAGCCCTGATGATGAGTGCACAGTGCGTCAGCCAAGAGGTGGTGAGGCAGAGAGGCGTTAGAGCATCTTAAATCAGCCCCCTTTCCTGTTTATTTATTAATACAGCCCTGTAGTGTGCACCTGGGCTCCTCTGCAGAGAGGAACGCCCTGGAAAGAAAGGACGCACGGGCAGGAGGGACAGGAGGGGAGGGGGTTGGATAGGTGTCCCCAGAGTGGTCACAAAAAGCATATCAATGCAAAGCAGGAGAAAAACAGTTCAGGGGAGAGCAGCATGATAAATGAAGGTGCCGCTGAGCAAATAGACGTGGAGCGAGAGATTGATGAAGGGCTGGATGGAGGATGGATGGTTGAGAGAGGAATTCCTTCGGGATTGGAGATTACTGTAAGGGTTGATGAGTCGGGGAACGAGGGAGCGAATGAAAGTGGGGATGAAGAGATCGACCCGAGGTCACGCAAGGGGGAGGAGGGGGCTTAAAATGTCACACAGTTTGAATTTACACGGGGGGCCGTGACTTCGTGACCCTGTCAGTGCGCACACACTCGCACACGCACACACAGCATGTCTCTCTCATTACACAGTAAGGGAAAAGGCATGACAGGTCAGTCAGCTGACTTCTCATCGTGTCTACTGTGGCTCTCATGGCATCAGTTCACTTCATCTCAGCGACGAGTCTTAACTGCACTGTGTGAACCCAAGCAGCACGTAGCTTCTTTCTGCACATGCATTCAGTGCAACAGTAGCATTTAGCTGACTGGTTCCTACCTGTACCATGTAACCATGTAACCAATCAGATAGCGCTGTGGAACATCGAGCGACACTACAGCGTGGTGACCACAGTACAGATCAAGCCCCCAGGAAGGGCGCCAGGCTAAAGCCAAATTTACTGGCTGGATCACGGAAGCGCTAAAAACACAGTTGTCACTGTGTGAGTGATGCGACCAAATTTCAGGATGGCAAGACAGTCATTTCTCTGTCCTCATTGGTTGTTGCCCTCTCAGAATTAATCAGCGATCGATCATTACATCAGCAGGGGGGCGTTTCGCCTAATGTGGAGTCAGTGTGGAGAGGCAACCCAAATCCAAAAATGTCTCCACAAGCTGTTAAATAATCACGTTGATGTTGTTTGGCTATATTGTGTTGTGATTGAGATTCTGACCCACAATGCATCGTGGAAAGAGACAAATAGACATTTTTCGTTTGAAATCACATCACATTATCACTGTGAGTAGACAACGAGACAGAGAGCGGTACCTCCTGCTTCCTGCTGCTGAGGACACGCGCTGGCAAAGACATTGGTACAGACTGAAGGCTGGCGGCTACGTTTCCTCATAAAAACTCTGAATTTTTCAAACTCATATCAACATTACTGTTTCTAGGTCCTGTAACGTGGCTTCGTGGGTGAAAAAGTTGGATATTTATCGTCCATGTTGAACATGTTTTACTTTCTACTTTTTGGAGGGCTTAAATGTAATCAGAGCTTTTTTTTGTAGTTTTGTCTGGTGCGTAGGTACATAGATACATGCAACCATAGATACATAGATAGATACGTAGATACATATAAATAGATATAGATACAGAAATAGATATGTACAGGTGACGGCAAACTGAACAAATCGTTAAAACCGTTATAAATACAATAACAATAGGCTTTAAGTCAGACACGCAAAGATATGAGTGGAAAGCATTACTCTTTAAACTGCATTTATAATCTTTTATTTATTCATTTTTTTCCCTAAACAGCAAAAGAATGTAATTAAATCTGCCACTTAAATGTAAAATATCAACTCTACCACTCACCACTCGTTTGTGGTCCAGCCATATAAGAGATTTTTGCCTATTTTTATTTATGTAGTGGTCAAAATGCAAAGGTAGAGGTCCTAAAATGGTTGGATTATTACATTACATACATTTCTGAATGAATGAACTGTTCACATACATGCATCGTGCCTATTAAGAGGCTTCTGACATTAAAGACGAGCTGAAAATCTGGACGGCGTCGTTACTTAAAAATTGATTGCGCGTCTACATCGCTCTTTATGGTAACTTGTCCAGAGCAGGTCCTGAGTCAGCCAAAACATCAAAATACAGGCAGAGGGCGGTGTGTCTCCGTACACAGTCACCTACACACATATACAGAGGCCCAGAAGTGATGACTGAGCAGCATTACTTTTGTGTATGTCTATATTTTGTTTTTGTGTAAAATCCTACCGACTCCACCTTGAATCAACCAGAGAACGGGCTGTAGAGGCGGGACATAAGTTGGAGGAATCTGATTGGAGTGTTGTTGGCAAGTGGGCGGGATGTAGGCGACACAGTGACAGCGAGATGAACGTGGAGATGAAAGCCAATGATGTTAGCCTCCATTCAGCGGTGGAGGACTACTCGACTCCCTCATCTCCGCCATAACTAAACTGACACACTGTCACTCACTCTCACTAATGTTATCACTACCACTCACTCTCTCTCTCTCTGTCACTATGTCTATTTATCTCTCACTATCTGTCTTAATCTGTAAACCCGCAGAGATCCCAACTGACCTGCCCTCTGTAGTATCTATGGCAACCACAAAATGATGGACAGGTGGATTGGTGCGATATAACTGGTTGAATTCAGCCAATGATTCATCCAATAATGGCCCCCAGTAACGATGACATCAGGGACCCAGGAGTTTGCATTTATGACTTCAGCTCGACTTTAAATAATGCCTGTAACATTTTACATTAAAATTGTTGTTTTGTTTTGTTTTTTTCTATTTATGTACATATTTTTGTGTAGGTTTTATTTTAATATGTAACCCAGGAGGAATAGTTGTTGCCAAGGAAACAACTACTGGGAATCGGAACAAACACTGATATATCCATGTGTGTCAGTACATGCATGTTCGAGATACATTCATTCATTTGGTTAAATGTGCCTTTAACCTTGTAGAAAGGGCTGAAAAACCTTATTTATGTTGATAAAAATGTACTTTTTGAATTTATCTATAAGCCTGTAGGCCCGAGGGGTTCCTCGCCAGGAAATAATAATTAGAGCAGCAATGTTATTGTGGTTGATAGACGGTTGTTTGTTCCTTCCTGAGGGCGCAGGAATGTGCTTCTCCTCCTCTCGACCCTGCAGGACATGCAGGCATAACTCTGCTGTATAGGAATGTGCAGTATGTTTCAGACCTTTACTTTAAAGTGTTTGACTGTAGAAAGAAGTAAGAATGTAATAATAGAGTGAATGTTAGAGTGTAGCAGTGCAGGAGAATGAAACACTGTGACTGTTCATTACTCTCTTTTCTGTCTCTTCAGATTGGACTGATGTCTGTGACAGTGTTTCCGGTGCGTCTGCTGCTGATGGGCTTCTTCTTGCTGCTGGCGTGGCCCTTCGCCTTCACAGCCTCGCTGGGACGTTCTGATTTCGCTGTTGAGCCACAAACTTTGTGGAGAAGGTGTGCATAGCGAATGATGTTTTGTGTGGGAAATAGAGAAAAGGGTCAGTCTACGTGTCTGGAAGACCCCCGGTGTCTCAGACGAACCGGAGAAATTCCAGTCAGATTCCAGAATATTTAAAAGAACATGTAATTTTTTGGGAGCTCTGTTTATAAAACAGAAATGGATCTTTTTGGACTTACAAGCACAAAATATAAGTTTTTTTCCTGTTGAAATGAGCTTTTATGAAGTTAAAGGTCACGTTGCTGGATAAAACTTTCAAAAAGCTCAACGCACTTTTCATCAGAAGTCTGTCCGTGTCCTTCATCAGGTTCATGGACGTGTGTATACGAGTGCTCCTGCGAGTCATGTGGTTCTGTGGAGGTTTTCACTGGATCAAGGTGAAAGGGAAGCGGGCGGCGCGCTCTGAAGTTCCCATCCTCACCACGGCCCCACACTCGTCTTTCTTCGATGCTATTCCCTGCACTATGACCATGTGCTCCATAGTCGGCAAGCTGGAGAACAGGAGCATTCCTGTCTGGGGCAGTGAGTAATCCACATGTCATCTCTTGTATGAGATTTAGATAAAGAAATAGTATGCAGCACAGTTACAGTATGTCCCATAATAACCTTTTTTAGGATAAAATTTCCAAACCATGCGAGCCGCTGTCATGTTCTGTTCTCTTAGTTTAAATCCAGCTTTTAAAGACAGGCAGTACATCTGGCATTTGGTTGCACATTGGATGTAGACAGCTAGTCAGCTACGATTGGTCCAAAGTGATCAACCAAGCTGTGCTCGTAACTAGCACAATAACAGAGCCAAACAGTCTGTAGTAGGGATGGACGTTTGAAGAAATTTCCTCTAAATTAATAAACAATTAACGATTTAATCGTTATTTCTTATATTAAAAATACCTACAGCAGAAAATACAAAATACAGCGTGTTTTAACTCAATTAAATCTTTATTCCAAAAAGAATTTATAGCCCAACAATAATCCTCCTAAACAAGGTAGTTAAAGTTCAACCGTTCAACCTAAATAAAAAAGATATGTGATGAACTCAACGTAAGCCTCTGACTCTGCAACTCACTGAAACACAGCTGAGTCTCTTTCAGAAACAATTTAAAAAAACAATCACATCAAATGTTTATAAGTTAATCAAAAAACACTTTCCACAGTTGCGGCTCGGCTCCTCTGTGTACTTAATAACTTCCCAATGTTACAATAAACCTTTTCGTTTCTTAGTTTAAAATGTCCCCACACCAAACTTTGCTTTGACCTCTGCATGTTTTTGTTTGATATCTGCTGCGACAGCTGCTCGTAGGCAGATGAGAAACGTTATTTCCGTTTTGTGTGTCTCCCGACAGTAGTATCGCCTTAACCATCAATTATTGATCATTGATTAATCATGCCCATCCCTAGTCTGTAGTTTCCTGCTGCTGGAATCAACAACTTTTGAAAGCTTTGGGATCGTACATTTGTGTAAAACAATCTGGTCTTTGCATAAATAAAAACAATATAGTCTTATTTTGGTCACTCTCAATGAAAATGTATTATTGAAGAGAGTGATCCTAATACCTGCCTCACCTTCTAACATCCCATCACGGATCTCTCGGTGTTGTCTAATTTTCTTGTTTGTAAAAGTGGTTGCATCATGATTTGTTTTAGTTCTGAGAGTACATTGTTGCATTAGATTCCTAAAGCAAAGCAGCCGCTCCCTCCCCTTCCCGTTTCTGCTCTGGCTCGTGTTTTATTTCTTTTGTTGTCGCGCTCTCTTCTAAGTCCAGCTTACACCAGAGATTCACAATGAGACGAAGTGGTTGCAAGGAAAGTTGCAGCGGTGTGAACTGGTCCGTCCGGCTGACGGTGCCGGCTGCTGACACCGTTGTCGCCAGAGGTCAGTTTTAGAGCGTAAGGCACGTCACTTGTTTCAACAGCCAGTCAATTCGTAGCGACATCACCTGTCGCTAAGAAATGCAGCGAAGAGAAGCCAATAGGAACACTCCAAATGACCCGTGATTGGCCGAAAAGTGCTTGTCACATTTTTAATACAGAACCAAGCCTGAGTGAGGAGGAGACCACCTGAGTTACTATATGCTGAAAAGGTTTTTGGGAATTTTTGCCCAGTGACACTAAAAATAAACTGCCTACCTCAGCTTTGATATCATAACCCTGTTTTTAATTTGACTACATTTAGTTACATGTAAACTTATGGAATGCTCCTTCCTGATTCAGGATGAACTTACATAAACATCTTTGTTTTCTCTCTTGTTCTGACATACTACCAAAATCTGTCCCTTCACCGTCGTCCTCAAAGCTCTGATCGACTACATCAGGCCAGTGTATGTGTGTCGGTCAGATCAGGGCTCCAGAAGGAAAACTGTCGACGAGATCAAGCGGAGGGCTCAGTCTGGAGGGGAGTGGCCTCAGGTAACACACATACTGTACGCCCACGCACAGAGAAACAGTGATCTAACCTCAGCTCACACCACATGGGAGTTCAAAGGTGTTACACACAGTTCACACAGACGCCTCTGTGTGTGTGTGTGTGTGTGTGTGTGTGTGTGTGTGTGTGTGTGTGTGTGTGTGTGTGTGTTAATGTGTGTTTGTTCCAGATCTTGATTTTCCCTGAGGGGACTTGCACCAACAGGTCCGGTGTCATCTTATTCAAGGCTGGTATGTATTCATCCCCTTTCATCAGGTGCTAAACCTGTGTGTGTGTGTGTGTGTGTGTGTGTGTGTTGCACACTTTTCCTTAACACTTCTTAGTGACCCAAATCTTTGAAATTTCAGAAAAACATTCATATATTTAGAGTTCATTTTTGTAGATTGAATTCTTTTATTTCCTTTTGACTAACGACATTTCAGTCACCCTCAGCTGTACTTTGCGTTTAATGCTAATTGCTATAAGTTAGCACAATGAACTAAGTTAATGACAACAGTAAATATATCTGACAAACGTTAGCATGTTCGCATTGTAAATCTGAGCCAACTAGCCTGCTGACATTAGCATCTAGCTGAAAACACTGTTACAAAGCTTCACAGAGCCCTTCAACTTTATCTTTGTTATGAAGTTCTCACATTCTTCCAACAACGTTCAAAAGTTTTGCGCTCATGACTCGCCAGTAAGATAATGATGATGGAAGTCAACTAACATTATGACTCGACATTACCATGAATTAAACTTAGAAGTTGGAGTCAGTAGGACTTAAAAATAAAAATACAGACATATTCAAAATGAATGCCGCTCAATCATTACTTCTGGGCCTCTATAAATGTGGTAATGACTGTATATGGAGACACACCGCCCTCTGCCTAAATTTCGATATTTTGGTTTCGTCGGGACGTTTCTGAGTGGGGTGGGAAGGGCTTTCCCCCAGCCAGTGACAGCACACAGGTGAGGCTGAGAGCATGGCAGAGCACAGCAACTGGAGGCCGTTCATACTGGAGAAAGTTACGGATGTGGACGTAGTGCAAATAAAAGGAAATATAGGCCTATGAGGTCAATCAACAAGCAGAGAAAGCTTGTTCCAGAACGAGAGTGAATCTCAGTTTGGCTTTAAGCAGCGTTGTAGCACTGAAGGAAAGGCTGGGAGGTTTTGTTTTGGACAGGTAGGTGCTAAACACCGGAGGCTTGTTAGCTTGTTAGCTTGTTAGCTTGCTAAATTATTGCTTCTGCTCTGACATAAATAGGATTTGAGAACAGACACTTTCATACAAGCTGCGAGCGAAACGAACTTGTGAGCGTTTCCACCCAGATACGACTTGTGCGACGCGTGACACCCATTCACCTGCATCTGTCATCAATCACAGTTAATATTAAAGTTGACAGGCATTTTTCTCACACATCACACCGATGTTTTCGCACAGTGTTTGCACACTCTTTCTTCCAAATTACGAAGCTTCACGTGAGATTCACAGAACGGCTGCCTCACCTGTGGGAAGTGGGAATTTGGTCATTAGACGAATTTTAGCGGGTCGACCCATGTTTACAAAACTCGGGGAGACCGCTAATTTTGGTGGAAAAGTGGTATTAGAGACACATCAAGAAACAAAATTGTCACACCCAACCTTTTTGGACTTGTTTTCGCTCTCATCCTGTGTGTTTGTGTGTGTGTGTGTGTGTGTGTGTGTGTGCTACACTGTCAGCCATTGTTCCCTGCTTGCTCTATCTAATCCCCTTTCTTCCAGTCTGTAATTCTGTCATTCCCAGTAAGCCCGGTTGGTCACACTCTGTCCTGCTTTGTTTGTGTATGTGTGTGTCTGTGTGTGTGTGTCTGTGTTTGTCCAGCTTGATCTGTCTGTGTGGTACCAGTCCTCTCTGGATGTGTCTCCTCTAGTTATGTCTCTCTTCACTGGCCCTGAGGGCAACAGAGCAGCAGTGTGTGTGTGTGTGTCAGTGTGTGTGTGTGTGTGTGTGTGTGTGTCTTTTTAATGTGCATGGTGCCACCTGTGCATGTCGTGCTCTGCAGATACCTCCAGTCTTCAAACAGCCTTTTAATAGAGCTGTCAGTTTAATGTTCAGTCTTCCTTCCCTGTACATCCTCTCACTGCAGCCATGTAGTTTTGTCAGAGAATGTAGTCAGTGATCCCCTTTAATGCTCCGTCATGTTCTTTCTGTGTCAGTATGTGCCGCCAGACCAAAATATATTTTTGTTCTTTCAAAAATCAGGAGGCAATCAGTCATCTGCATGTGCTGATGGAGGTTCCTTGTTGATTAGAGCCACTCAGTGTTTTTTTCAGTCCTGGTATTTTGATCTGATACAGCACTTCTTCTTCTCTGGTGTGGAAACCTCTCTTAGTCCACCGTCTTTGTAGGTGCCATGTCAAAGCAGTTGTGAAACTTCCACCTACCCAGAGATAATTTGTTGTTTTTTTTGATGTGGGGTTGTATGAGGCACTTCTGCCTGGCCAGTGTCTTACCTGCCTAACGCTTAGCTCGCTGTCTGTATGGAGAAGCAGTGCAGTGCGCTGGCAGGAAACAGAGCAGAGCAGCAACACGTCTTTTAGCCACCAACAAGACCGCCCACCTAAAGTTTGCGTGTCCCTTTACGTGTACGTTATACATTTAAAATTTCTAGTGCTTTGAATTTCCACCAAACAGCTGTTTTGTATGGGACTAGATTCCCTCAACTGCACAACATGTAAATTCCTCTGAACAACTGCAGATGGTCTCAAAGAAAATGGCGTACACTTTATACAACTCTGTCCTCAAAAATGAAAGCACACACATCCAAAATAAATCCCAGGTGCTGAACCGAATAACAAAACACTAAAAAGAAAAACTACCAAGAAGGAAAAATAAAACATTAAAAAGGAAAAACAACCACTATGGTGGTAATTAAATAAACTAACTGGAGCGTGATCCAGTGTACAGACTTTATTTTACCTTTTTAGTATACGCTTTATACAACCCGAAAATTTAAAAAAATTTTTTTTTTTAACAAAACTGAATGTTTTACTTTTCGACTATTTGTTGTGTAGTTCATACTCAATTTAAAGAGAACTGATTATTCATTCATCCTGAATACGCTCTATCTGGTTTTATACTGGTGAAAGTATTCAGAATATCAAAATATTTACATTAGAAGAGTCGGTTTGGACTTAAAAATCTTCATCAAAAGTTGCACTTATCAATTATTCTCTCTGCAGAGTGTTTTAGCCTTTTTTAGCTCATTATTTTGGTCATAAAGTTTACAGTTTTACTGTTTTGGTTCACTGCTCTATGACTCTGTTTCCAGCTGCAGCTGGCCTGTTTTCAGCGAAAACTGAAAGCTCTCATAAACCTCCCGTGTGCTCTCTGTCCTGCACCGATAGGCTGTTAGATCAAATCAAAACTAGAATGAAAATGACTTTTGACACCCAAATAAATGCTAATGCTGCTCTTTGTTTGCTGGATGTGTATTAGTAACAGTTTGCTAACATGTTCTCCAGAAAAACGATTACGCTTTTAAGGATTTAGCTTCAGTCTTATTCGTAGTATAGTTTTCCAATTTGTATCCATTCAAAGCTAATACTGTTTCATCCAGCAATAAATACTGCGTGTAGCTTCCGTCTGCTCGTCAGCCATCAGCAGGACGTTACGAAGTCTCCACATAGAGCTCATCTTTCAGAGCTGGAGTTCATCCGGAGGTTGTGAGCTCATCTGAACCAGAACACAACAAAGATCAATGCATTGATCTCTTTGCTGTGCTTAAGTCTCCTTACATCTGTAGAAGCTCTGTTGCCAAAACAAAGTACTACTTTTTGTTGCCGGTTAAATACACATATAATAGTTGTATTAAGACTGAATCCAAGTGAACGGTTTTATCTCAAACTTTGCTGCTCTCTTGTGTTTCTCAGGTGCTTTCATACCAGGACTCCCAGTGCAGCCTGTTGTGCTACGATACCCAAACAAACTGGTAAAAACACTTTCTCCTTATTCTTTTCAGACCTGCATTGAAGCTGTAACGTTGAACATAATTCAAGCTCAGTCTGACTCGGCCTGTAAATCCACCATGTACACACACCTGCACACACCTGTGATGTAATGGTTTCTCTCCCTCACGTTAGTGTGACTTCATGTTCTCCGAGGATGATATTTCATCCCCTTCTTTCTCTCTAAATTGATCAATCTCTGTCACGCTCACTTAAAAACACACACACACACACACACACACACACACACACACACAGGTGTCATGTCTCCCTCTCCTCACCTCTGCGCGCTCTCTCATGAATTATACACTTCTCATCATCCCGTTTTTCTCGTCTGTTTCCCTGGAGAGCTGTTGTCACGCTTTCCCTTTGGGCTTTGGGTTCAGTCATTGTGCTGACTTCAGTGACAACGTGGCAGCACGGGGCTGTTAAGCAAGGCCAAGAAAATCTGAATAAACCACAGCAAAGGAGCAACTTGTCCACAGTTTTTATATTCCTGTCCAACCACCTCCCGAAGTTTTTCCATTCCATCTGTTTCCATTTGTTCATTAAGTCTTTGAGAAACTGGAAATGAAAATGGAAACAATCTACATCCTGCCACAAAGCCTGGAAACAAATCACACGGTACACGGATTGTTAGTGATTCTTGCAACCCTAAAATAAAGTGAGGACAGGAGTTCTGTATGTGTTCGATCAGTTTCTGTCTTTACAACGCTGAGTAAGCATTTGGCAGCCGAGAACATGAATTGGTCGAAGTTTTGAAGGTGAATTTCTTTCCCATTCTTGTTCAATATGCGACTTCAGTTTCTAAACGTGCTCAGTTGTTGAATTTTGCACTTCATAATACATAACGAAACATTTTCAATGGGAGACAAGCTCAGTCTCGAACCCACACTCTTTCATAAAAAAGCCAGGCTGCTGTAATGTGCAGAATGTAGCTTGACCTCGCCTTGCTGAAAGGAGCGCGGCCGCCCTGAGAGAGAACTCCTCCTGATAGCAGCTGATGTTGCTCCAAGGCCTGTTTGTAGCTTTCACTGATGTAACACGTTCACATACCGTCAGACATGCTGGCGATCAAACTTGTGCTGTTAACAATCTGGGTAATCTTCGAAGGACAGAAGGAAGGACACAAGATTCATGACTTCCATTTTTAGCTTAATAGTTGCACTGAGGCAAGCAGATAACATTACTGCAGAAATTAGCATTGATATTATAAAATTACCAGGAAATGTGCGTCATAAACTCGAATTTCTAAGTCTGCCTTCCTGCCTTTTGTCTTCCCCACTGATGGTAATTAACCACTTTTGCTTCATTTTTCTGATGGCTCAAACGCAAGCTCTGGTTGATTTTGTGTTTGAGAGATGTGTTGTTTGACGTCTCACCACTGTTCATATCTACACAACAAATCCCCTAGTGTAGCAGATCGATGGCCTTAAGAGATTTAAAGATATTTTTCTGTGGATTTTGCGTTTAGCAGGTTCTAATTTTGGACACCTGAGTTGTTTATATTACTAGTAATTAAAAGCAAACCGTGAACATTAGGTGAGAACACATTGTGAATCTTTATTTGATCTAATTTAGCGTCAGTTTTTGAAATCTACCTTTTTTCTTGTTCTCCAGTAACTTAATCATATCCTCTGCTGAGTCTGTCTGAGAAGAAAATGCTGTACTTGGCTGTCAGCGAGGGTTTGGCATCCTGTAAATGTTCCAGTTGTTCGTCCTCAAAGTGGAGAGAAAGTGTTCGTTTACGCTCAGTGGAGCAGACCGCCACGCAAAGTCTTCTTAATGGAAGTATTTAACAGTAATAGGTAATTAGGCCTACGTCACCATGATTTATTTTTAATTGAAAGTCTAGTCTCCGTTGTATCTGCTTAGAAGTATTCTCACCCTTGGACGTGTTGAAGATCCATCCTGGAATGTTTTAGGGACACGTCCTCAGTGATGTTCCTGAGGTCATCAGGTATTTCGGGTCTTTTAACGCCACACACCTTCATCAGGGTGACCCAGCCAGAGTTGATCAGACCTTGGCTCGAGGCAGCACTAGCCCACGAATCACTCCTCTTGAGCCACAGCCATCTGGGGGTCCGTTCCACTGCCTCCGTGGTGACAGCGTGTAGACCTCGCACAGTGACCGGCCAGTGAAGCCCGTATACGCCACGTTGACGGGCTCGCAGCGCGCCTTCCGGCCTGCCCTCCTGCACTGCTGCACCAGCTCCTGGGACTTTGCCCGCTCCCATTCACTCGTCTTCTTCGATGTGATTCCTCCAGGGAACTGTGAGCTCTATCAGGAGCACCTGCTTTGAAGTAGCTGGTGTTAGCACCATGTCTGTCAAGTTGCCATGACCTGGTGCGGGAACCTGAGCTGTCTCCCCAGATTAACTCGAAGCTCCCAGTGCAATGTCGAGGTGAACAGCCAGGCTGCAGGTTTGGGGCTGCTCCCCAGTTCTGACAGTACTGACGTATTTATGGACCCCTGGTTTTTCAAATGCAACAGATTGATGCAATTACTTTAAAATCTTCGACTTCAAAATTTCCCAGTGGGAGTGCATGCACCTCGACCTCAAGAGGGTCTGATGGGCGCCCACCACGGTTTCACAAAATCCTGTGGGAAGCTGCTTAACTTGTATATGTAGATGCAGCAATGACATGTATGTACTAACAACAATTTACCAAAATGGCTCAAGCACACGTAATAATGACCTGTTTACAAATGTGTCTGCACCGGCATATCCCAGACTTTTTCCAACATTTTCATGCTTGTAGTCGGCAGAGCTGACCAGCGTTGACACATTATGTATTCACCTCACATTCCTCCATCTTTAGCCACAAAAGGCTTTACACAACTTCCTCCACACATGCTGTGGTACTAATCAAGACCTGTAAACAGACTTTGCCGTGTAAAATCCGCAGAGTTCCCCTTTAAAAGAAAATTACATTATCATTAACAGCTCTAACAGTGGAAGTGTAATTTAAGATGTTGGCCAATAGCTTTTGCAGCATTCACATCAGTGCTGATACCTAGTATTTACGTTTTAGCACCGATGATTGACAGTTTTAAACTGACTCAATCAGCAGTTTCAGTAAGTTCAAATAGTTGTGGGAAATTGACTTCATGAGATGTTTGTGTGTTTGTCCTGAGCCATTTCCTCTTTCTCCTTCCTGTCCACAGGATACTGTTACATGGACGTGGCGAGGCCCCGGAGCGTGAGTGTTTCCTTTTTTGTCTCACATACCTACGCTCTTACAAACTCCACAAACCGAAACACGCGCACACACACACACACACAAGCACACACAGTTTTACTACCCTCTGCTCAGTATGTAGTTAAAACAACAGTGACCTGTTTTCTGTAAGGAATGAGCGTGCTATAGGGTTCTATAGGGAAACCTGCATTTTCTGCTGTGCTGCTTGTTCAGTCTTGTGTCCCTCCGTCATATTAGTGTTTTCTGTTGCTAATTTTGTCTCGACATGTGTAGACAAAACCACTTCTTTTATCTCCCAGGTTAAAGATTCTGTGGCTCACTCTGTGCCAACTTCACAATCCCGTGGAGATAGAGGTGAGTTTTTAGTTCACCCTCAGTCAGTGAAGTAGGGATGCATTGTATTGGATTTTTTGTTGACATCAGATATGCTGGTATTTTACGACTCATTTGGCCAATAATCGATACCGATATAAATATAGATCTGTATGTTTTTCCCCCACACCTAATTGCAGAGATCATCAAGTCTCCTCTGTAGTGTAATTTACACACAGTGATATTATTCATACTCTTAACGTGTTGGCCCGTTGGCAAATGCAGGCATAAAATACAAAGATTAAAATTATATAATGTTCATTCCTTGTGCAAGAGAAGAAAAATACTTGAACTCACATGATGTAAAACGTCCTTTTTTTAAAGACAGTCGTCTCAAACAAAACAAGTGAGATGTATTCTATTTGAAACGGGATGATGCTTCCTTTGAGACGATTCTGACAATACGCACAACCAGGGCGAATTTGGCCTGTTTTACAAGTGACAAAGTAAGGAGGGAGGGAACATGTGAAACATGACATTGACTTGGTTGTTTTATCAAGAAAACAGCAGCCTATTAATTTGTCGGTAATTAATATTAACTATGGGATATCGGCGTGCTGGCCAATATCGGATAGTTAATATTAAAGCTGATATTGGCCGATACCGATTAGTAGAGGTGGGGTAAAAAAATCAATACTACGTAATATCATGATATTTTGCGTGATCATATTATATCAATTCATAGCGACCAAGTATCAATATCTTTTTTAGCATAAATTCTTAATAAATGTTGAAAATACAAACTCAACCTTTTGGGTGATAGAATAATAAGAAGCAATTGATTTTTCAGTCCACTAGATGGTGCTAAGCGCTCACTGTCTGGTGAGGTAAAAAATGCAATAAAAAGATATTGAAGTGAGATGAGTGGACTGAAAACTTCTTTTAATGAGATAAAATAGATGATGAAGACAAAGTTTTGCATTGGGAAAATGATTTGCAGTTCAAAAGGGTCAGAAAATCGAAATATATGATATTGCAATACTCAACATATTGCAATATCGCGATAATATCGTATCGTGGCTCAAGTATCATGATAGTATCATATAGTGGGACTTCTGGAGATTCCCAGCCGTACCGATAACGTCCTGGTAATATTGTGCATCCCTACAGTAAAGTCAGTATAAGGTCCATTTGTTATGTAGGTGGTCACTACAAAGTTTCATGACAGAAAAACAAGATTAACTGGATATTCTCTGTCGTTCTTTAGTATTTGCCTGTTTACACGCCATCAAACGAAGAGAAGCAAAATCCTGCTTTGTTTGCCAACAATGTCAGAAAGCTCATGGCAAAGTAAGTGCTTGTCTGTGGGTTTGAACGAGAGCCTTTGATCAACGTGCCTGCACAAGCTTGTTTCAGAGGTTCATTACAAAAACACCCAGGATCCTCAGTAGCCTTTCTCTCCGTCCTGACAGGGCGCTGGAGCTGCCTCTCATAGACCTGTCCTTTGACGACCGTGAGATCTGTCTGGCAGGAGGCCCTCTGCGCGTGTACGACTGCAGCAGCCTGCTGGAGTTCAACCTGCTGGTGTGCCGCTTGGGGTAAGTTTATGGGAACTGGAATGACTGGTTCAACTGGGCAGGCAGTGAAAGTTACCCATGGCTTTGGGACACTAAAGCTGAAGAAACACTGACACCTGTTGGTGGCAGGGCAGAAACACACATACAGAAAGACTAGTCCATAGTGTGATTCAGTTAATCAAAATCAAATGTAGGTAGGTTTGGTGTTATTTAGCAGACATGTTCTTCCGAGACTAAATATTTTTAAAGACTGCTGCTTTCAGGTTTTCTGGTGACAAGGTTTTAAATCTGGGAGATTAAAATAAGAAAACTGTCACATGTCTGTAAGCATATTGTGATTATTCGGTGAATTACAGAATATAAGACTGATTTAAAAAGCTGATCCTCCATGTTTGTGTTTTTAAAATCATCTGTCATCAGCATCACTTTTTCTCAATTGAGCACATTAATTTTAAAGACCCGTGAGGATTCGGTTTTTCCACCTTCTTGCTAATTAACTCTGTGGTGGGAGCAGTTATGTTATTAAAATAATCTGTTGCACTGTTAGGTGAGTCATGTACAAAACCAACAATAACATCTGAACGAATTATTACAGAAAGTCTCATGATTCCCCTTAAATCGCATGACTGCTACATCATGTTATTGAATACATCGAGGCACCGCAATTTTAGAAATGCAAAAATGTTGCCTTTATTTTCGCTTTTCTAAAATAAAGCTTTTAATTAGAGTCGTCATAATTTTGCTCATGGTTGGAGTTTTTTGCAGTTTAAATGCTTCAATCCAAAGATTTTTTACCCCTAATAGTTACAACAGTCAATTAAGAAATCAGTGGAGCTGTAATAAAGACCGAATCTTAGTTTAAGTAAAAGGAAATCTTGCAGATAAGTTTTTTTTATTATACATTTTAATAGAATACAATGTAATGCAACATTTTATTTATACAGCACCTCTGAAAACCAGAGTTGCAAAGTGCTTCACAGCCTGTAATAAGAACAACACAACCTACATACAAATCTAACTGGATGTACAAATGTGACAATATATACAAAACAAACAATATATTCAGTGGAAGCCATAAATAATGAGAACACCTCATTTAGAGGCAGGAAGGCAGGGGGACACAAATGAGTTTTGAGAAGTTTTCTCGGAGTGTTGACTGACTGCAGATCTGATAGAAGTGGGCATCAGCTGTTCCAGAGGGAAGGAGCGCTGACAGGGAAAACACAGCTTCCCTCTACAGAGTGTTAGGAACAGTGAAAAGACCTTGGCTGGTTGATCTGAGGGCTCTGGAGGTTAAATGTGGACCTAGGAAGATCTGAGATGTACGGCCGAGCGGAATTATGATCTCGTTTTAATAACAACATAAGATCAAGTTGGAGCGCAGTAGTAGAAAAAAAACTACAGTTGAAAGAACGCATTACTTGCACCTTTGCTTTTAGCCACATATTTTCCTAAATGTGGAATTTTTAGAGGCCAAACTAATTAAAGGTGACAACAATAAGTGCATGTTATCCATGGGGCATCACTAAGTAATACATTACTATTGTGGTTTATTTTTGTTTTCTCTGGTGCACTGTGCATCAGCAGGCAGAGAGCAGAGACCACAGAGGAAGTGCTGGACGAACTGGCCAGAAGAGCCAGAAAGCTGCAGGGAGACAGGCTGGGTTTGGAGGACTTCGGCCAGTTCCTCAACCTGCCGGTCACAGACACACTCACACAAGTCCACAGCCTCTTTGACCAGGTGAGCACACACACACACACATTCAAAACCACAACAGCAGTTTGATGACTAAAACAATGAGATTACAAAGTAGTAAAAGATTTTGGAGAACAAGAACTAACTGGTTGGGCAACAGGAAAGTAGTGATTTACAAATGACGCAGATCCAGCCAAGTGTATAGCAGCATTTCCCAAAACATGAGAGCTGTAACAGACAAAAACATTTTTTATGAGTTAAAAGATCATTTGTAAATGAAAAACACGAGGAGAATATAGCTGTAAGAAAAAGCTCATAATAGCTCAAACACTTGGGCTGATGGTACTAACGACCTCGTCCTTTCAGTGTTCAGAAATTCCAGGTAGATCTCTGAATTTTGCTGCATCCTTATCTGATGTGTCTAGACTGTCATTGATTTTTAGTTCTTGTTTGGTCTTCCTGTGTTTTCAGGTTGTGTGCGATCGTTTTGACAGGGCAAAGTTTTAATGATTTCTTCTCTTTTAGAAGCGACAATTCTCTTGTGTGTGTGGTTTTTTTTGTTGTTTGTTCGGAAAAAGAAAAAGTTCTTTGATTAATCAAATGAGAGAAGATTATAAATCTGCATGAAATGATTTTTTCAAAGGGAACACATTTGTTTTTCTTTGTTTTTTACACTCACTAAGATGATTTTGTTTCCAGCATGGAGACGGACAGATCGACATCCGACAGTATGTCACTGCTCTGTCTACTGTTCATCAACCATCAGAGTCAATGAAGACCCTCAAATTGGCCTTTAAGGTGAGCACATTTACTGCTGAATCTGGTTTGCTGAATGTTTTATTAGATACAAGCTTCACCCTCTGAAAGTTTGTGGTCTCTCCCTGCATGCATGCACAGTCGTGAAGATTTTCCTCGGCACCCTCGTGAGCTGCACAGGCCACCCTCAGGTCTGCACTGTGATAGAAATCAGCTGCCTGACCTGAGCTCTGTTGGGAACTTATCAGACAGTCGGTGATTCGATTTCCAGCTCTTCCAGTGTTCTTGAACAAAATACAGAACCTCAAGTTGTTCCCGATGGCTGTTTCGTGTCTGTCGAGAAGTCTCCTGTCATTGGTGTGTGAACGTGTTTGCTGCTAATGTTGTAAAAGCAACGTGATGTTGTCACGGGTTTTAGCATCGTCCCATAGCATGATAAACAAGCATTTCACACGGCTCAGGGAGGACCATAAGCTGGCTACAAATTACGGCGAGATGCGCTGCACGGATGTTCAAGCTCCTGCTTAGGGAGCGGTGTTTTGCAGAGCGGTTAGTGTGGCTGAACCTGTCCATGAATACATGAATGTCAAGGCAGATTTTAACTTGAAGCTACACAAACGCTAAGTCCTGTTGACATCTGCTGCAGGCAGCGCTGCTGCCCTTCTACACCAAGTTTTCTTTTAAATTATATATATATATATATATTTATATGATGCATTTAATTTATGTTTAGTTTGGACAGAAAACCGTGTGCAGTGTGAGAGAGAGGTGGGGTGTGGAAGTGCTGCTGCTCGTTCTGCTGCGAGGATGAAATGCCAAGTTTATTACCTCCGATCCGTCACTTTCAGCCTCATGGAAACGATACTTTACAATTCTTCTTCTTATAAACTAATGAAATTCATTAAACCAAGTCTTTTGCTGCTTTTAAAGTCATGATATTTAGTGGGGTTCTGTTCCTGTTCGGACGATGCTGGTGTGTGTCCACTCCAGGCTGGTACGTTGCGCTCCGTGTTGTTAGATAAAATCAGCCAGAGCCAGTGAGCAATCTAAATTAACAAGCACAGCTGAACTTCACTGCACTGGGTCTCTGGTTTGACGGTCATTTTTAAAATCGTTAAACGAAGGGATTGTGAACGTACACACTTGTGAGAGGTTTTATTTTGAAAGACACACTGGAAACGTTGAAACTACAGGGAATTTTGCTGATATTATGCCAATATGAATGTCGACAGGTTATATCTCCGTCTAATTTAGCAGAAAAATGCGTCTCGCTGAAAAAAATGGCGAGCCTCCTGAGCTAAAGTGCTTCATCACTGACGACGCACATCCAACGTGCATCTCTCGCATACTGTGTACCTGCTCTGATCTGTTTTAATGGGCACCACAAAAATAAGCAGACGTGCTGCCGACACAGATGCGACACAGACACAGGATGTGTGTCCTGGGCATAAGGTTGACAATTATATTGTCCTTGAGGGGTTTTCATCTTCGCCTCACAGAAGTGAGGCAGAAGTGTCTCATTGACTCTGCCCAGTGTTTACTTTGCCTCAGTGTGATTTGCACACAGCAAACACGAGGCAGACACAGCAGCTGTTCATCCTCATTACAGAGGACACTCACAAGACACAGCTCTGTCAAAACATTGCTTTCTCTCTGACTGTATGACGCCATCACACAAACCAGCAGTGCAGTTAGAGTGGAGCCTCCGCAGGGACTCAGACGACGTTCTGCAGGACAGACTCGATGGCCTTGTTCAGACTGCAGGTAAAGCCGTTTTGTTTCTAACATCGGATATTTCAAACAGAGTGTCTGCGCTGTCGCTTGGAAGTGATCAGATCGGATTTGTTGCGTCCAGACATCACCGCTCTGTACCGACCTATCTGCATGGATTACTGTGGTGGTGATGCCGCTTTACAACGCGGGAGTACGATGAGTGTAAAAATACATCATCTCACTATCCAAACTCTTGCTCTGTCAAGTCACGGCACCAAACGCCACCGCACCAGAGAGATTCAGCTACGGAGCAGTCCGATGAAAATTCTGATGTTCCGTGCTGCAGTCATGGCGGGCTTCACGGCACAGCAAGAGGTTTGGCGCCATCCGTGAAGCAGTGACAGGTGGACTTGTCTGTCACGACACTCCATTCAGGTGACCAACATCAGAGGATTAACGCAAAAGGCGCCCTGATATCTTATGAACAAGCAGAACGTCCAGACCAAAGATGCATCTGTAGACATCCAGTTGGAATTGCATTTCAAACCACCTCGCCATGTGGTTTGGATCTAATTTGCAAAAAAAAAAAGAAAAAAAAAGACGGATTTCATGTGGTTTTTTTTGCTGTTCAGACTTAATAAAATCAGTCTGGATACAATCTGAATATGCCAAAAAGCTAATTTAGTCTGGCAGTCTGAACAAGGCCTATGAGAGCCTTATCCTCACCTGCCACCCTCCTCGGAGTGAAGAAGGTGGCAAACATCTGCGTGGGAGCATCCTCGGCTTTGCTGTGCCCTTTTATCCATTTCTATATGAGCAAAGTGTCTGAGTGGTGCTTCATTCGGTTTTAAATGTGCTAAACAGTAGATCTGGTGCTTTAACACTTATGCGGTGCACCTCTGAGGCCGCCATCATCATGGATTAGTGGGCTGCCTGTGGGACC
>JAQLOL010000008.1:19471110-19487003 GCA_029783665.1 Naso thynnoides
TACCATCAACATTGATTGGACATCTATATGAAAAGTGGTGGATTTTCCATTTAAGCCAGTGGGATTGACAAGACAACAATGTACATGACAACAATGCATCCAACTGCATACTGTCCTGCTGCATCACACTGCAGAGTGCTGGCAGCCCAGCAGTTGACAAGAAAGTCCTTCAAAGAGTCATATTACAGCACAAGAAACTTAATAAAAAAATCACAGACTACCCTCTTGCTTCCCTGGATGACTTTCCCAATACTTGCTACCTTTCCAGAGCCACAGACATCACATGTCCATACCCTGGCTGCTACCTGTTTGACCTGTTTCCCTCTGGCAGGCGCTACAGAGCAGTAAAAGCACAGACCACTTAACTCATGAACAGTTTCTTTCCCAAGGCCCCCTCTGCACTCTAAATGCCATCAAAAAGTAATCCTAACCTTGTGCTTTAAGTGGGGCGTATTGTGCAATATTTATTCACACTCAAATACATAAAATACAATCATTTCATTCTCTTAAATTTCTCACAGGGCAATAATTTTAACTTTTTATGTGCAATTCTTTAAATTATTCTGATGCAGATAACTCTATTTTGCACTGACAGATTTGACAGTTTTATGTAGTTATTTTAGCCCTCACTGTTTACTGTTAACAATCCAAACACTGTATCTGTGGCGGTTTAAAGTTCAGCTTTCCCCTTATGATTCTTTAAGATTTATTTATTTTTTAATCAAACATGATTTTCCTGCATAAAAATAAAAAAAGCAATGAAAATGGGCTTGAGGCATAACTAGTCTTTCTGCTTCAATGAGAAATTCCGGATCTATCATAGGCCTTGCCCACCACTGCAGTTTTTGAGCAGTGCACATCCAAATGGCTAACGTTAGCATAGACAAACATTAGAGCGAGTCAGCTTCAGATTCAGGACTCAGATGAGGAGCCTGTTGTGCACCAAAATAGGCAACTTGCAACCATATATGAATGTTAAATGCAGTTACTGTAGCATCTTTTATTTGTTTATGTTGCTTATTAGCTTGTTAGCTCATAGCAGTAGCTGATTCAACATTAGCGGTTGTGCTTATACAAATGCTAACTTCCTGTACTGAGAAGTCCACTGTGTGCTGGAGGTTTTAGGTCTCTTAACCAGCAATTTTCTTTGGAATTTTGACTTTACAAATCTAGCTTGCAGGTTTGACGGAAACTAAGATTTTTGGAAAGTGCAGTGATATCGCCCTCTTCAATAGGAAGCTGAAAACACTTGTCTAATGACAAATTTAGTACAGAGGGTCAGTGCAGTCGAGGTTTGACACCCTAACCCACTGCTGCTTTACATGGAGTTTTTATTGTGAAGCAGTTACAGGAAACACAATGTAGTCATTCCTGTTGGCGCTGACAACAAAAACGGGAAATGTCAATGTGTGGAAGTTTAGTCACATTGCTTGTGGCACGTGTGAGATTGACTGACTTCTTGCGTTTCACTGGATGCCCTGTAAACAGATAAACCATGCTCTTCTGTTATGCATCCTGTCAGTACACAATGTGAGTCCTGCGTCAATGCGAGGCTCGCATGAGCGAAGAGGTCTGCCGTCTTGGACAGCTAGCCATGGCTATACCACTTGGACAAACCACATGTGGTTATTTAATGCTAATGTTAAACGTTACTGATTAATTTTCTGCTATTCCCAGCTTTATATTTTATTTATGTTAGGATTACAAGCTGAGTTAGCGTCAAAGGCATGTTTTGTTGTAAACTGGACATAGACTATGGATGCCTAATTTATTTGCCAGTTACATTAGCTGTAGTGGAAGTGGCTCACATTATGCTAGCGTCTTTGCTTGGTGGTAGCTAGCCACCACAAGTTAAAATGATAACACAGGCCATCACTAGCACCAGAGCTAGCTAAAATACAGTTATTATGTAGTTTTAAAGTATTAAATCTCATTTTGACCATCAAGCTCAGATCATTACATGAAACTCAGATTGTAACATGGTTTGTCCATGTGCTGTAGCTATAGCTAGCATTTTCACGTATGCGGGACTCACAGTGACGTCGGACTCACATCAGGTACTGAAATATCCCACAAAGAAGCTTTTTAAATCGGGTTTGCCACCTGATTTATTCTCTTTACTATTAGTTGTAAAAGAATCTTATTATTTGTATACCAAGGAAATTCTCACTGTGAAGTAGGAGGATAATTTCTGCATTTTTTTTTTTTTTAGCATTTTTCATTTCTCCAAACTGTGTCATACTATCAGCTATAGTCTCTGTTTCCTTAAATGATGATTCACCAGCAGCAACGCTTGAGTCAGCTCATGAGTATAGCTCGTTATAAAATTTAAAATTATATATTATGAAGCAACTTCTGGGAAAGCACTTTACTTTGCTGTGGGACTTGAGGAGCAGATTAACAAGCCAAACCAAATACACAGATCTGCTTCATAAAAACACACTGCTGGGGGAAGTTAAGACTGATATTAGGCAACATTACCCCAGTAGCAACTACCTCAGAGAGATGTATGGGGACACATTCATGCACACACACAAACAGAAATGCATATTTTAACCACCTTGCCAGAGCTGGCACTGTATCACTGTCAACCATCTGCTCCTTTGTTTTAAGCAGCATTGTAACCTTTTCCAGAGCGTGTATATGTGCGGCTGTGTGTGAGTGTGTTTCTGCGATTTGGTGTGTGTTATCACTGGCGTTCACACATGCTTGTATATCCAGTGTGTGTTGTGGCTGCCAAACGTCCATTTGGTTGGGGAGCATTGCCAAGGTGAGGTGGAGGTCAATTCTACACAGCTGAATCATTGAACAGCACTGAGCTTAGCGCTGCCAAGGCTGGCAAAGCGCAGCACAACACAATGTCATCATCTGGGTAAGGAAAAAAAAACTCAGCGAGGACTGTGCTTCTAAATGTTAGGGGTGAGTAAAGACTCACATCGTGACGCACTCATTCCATTAATTCGATTTATTTACTTTGCTTTGCAGACTTTGTGTTTCTCAGGCTGAGTTCGACATGAATTAAAAAACACATTTCCTTGTCTCTTTTCACACAGAGTTGGCGGTCAAGGCTCCTTTTTTTTTTTTCTGTGTAGGGGCCAAAGATGCTCCGTCCCCACTGAGCGTTCCTGCTTTCATCCTTGGATCTGATCAATAATGGATAGAACTCCCACAGCCTCGCAGGCAGGGACTGCTCGGCAAAAAAAAACAAACTTGGAAAACCAGCCGCAATTCTGCCATCCCTGGAGCGTCGCGCGAGAGACAGGGCCATGCTTGGCCGCCAATTAGCACCGACGTTTTTCAGTCGCTCGCTGGGTGCAACTGTTTGGAGGCAGTCTCAAAGACACACACACACAGACACGCACACTGACAGACACCTCTGGAGAGCCGCTGACCTACTCCCCTAACCACTTTATTGATCTGTGGGCCAAAGATGTGAAAGCCTATTGAGGTCATCATTAATGATTCATCATATCCAGAAAATGTCAAATGTGGCTTGGGAGCGTAAACATGAATGCGTCAGATGTTATGGACTAATAAACATGTGAGAGCTTTGAAGAAATCCTCAATGCATCTATATGAATCATACATGTGAGAGGAGAGGATACCGATTATAGCGATGGCTATCAGAAAGGGTGATGCAAGCGTTTCATCACAATTTGTTCTGATGCTGTCACTCACTTTTCACAGGACTCCCACAGAGAGCTATATGTTATGGTGGATAATCTTCCTCTTGGTCTTGTCTCTGTCTTCTGTGTTGGCCTCCAGCATTGTACGGAGGATGGGCATCAATGGGAACACTATGAGAAGAGAACATGCATGTTAAAGTCAGGGGTCTTTGCCTATTTGATGCTTTTAGTTCATGCAGTTGTCCTCTAATAAATATTCTAGCACACACACATACACACACACAGCACGTATATATGCAATGCATTAGCTATTCCACAGAGACCTGCGATATGATGCATGCGATCCCACAGGGATGGATCGAGTGTTGCAGCCATGCACTCTGAGACATGCAATCGCTGTGGATTTAGACTTTTACACAGCCATATATACAGCAAATACACTTACATAACAAATAAACTGAGATGCCTCTACTGCTCGGCCTTGTGCTGTGAAGGTTTCACTGCACTTCTTGGAATGGTGTGATAAACTTCACAGTTGTTTTCCTGCTGGACCGCTTGGGGAGGTTCTGTAATTTGGGGCCTCGCAGACAGGGGCTCTGGATCCAGCACAGAGGTCCATTCAAAAATTCTAAGGTTTGGATTTATGGGTCGGGCCAAGCACAGGCTGGCCTTGTGTGGGGGCCCTGGAGAACGGCTGAACATGGGACATAAATTTGAGTTTATGAGGGGAACTTGCTTTACCCTTAAAAAAAAAAAAAAAAAAAAAAAATTCCATGTAAGAAAGAACATTGTTAAACACTTTATTTTTTACTTATTTTTCTCTCTTCTCCTCTGTCATCTCTTTCAAACTCACAGTTTACATCCAAAACAAAATCAAAGAATGTAAAAGTCTAACTTCCTGGTTTTGTCCGGAGAGCACAGACAACACTTTAAGTTTTGAGTTATAAATTAAAAGTTATGTTAAACTGCAGTACTGATCAGCAAATATTTGATACAGCAGTAGTCAATACATCCAGGTTATGTTGAAATACAAATGAAACTTAATATTACTACAAAATAACTCATTTCTAATTTTAAAAAAATTCTGAAAACAGAATGGAACAAATAAAAATGGATCCCCTTCAGACGTGTTTACGGCATAAAAAGTACTCATGTCAACTACAAATTGTGTACATCCATCTTAAAATGACATCTACTCCTTCTTGTGCTTTCAAAAAGCAAACAAACAAAAACAAAACATGAAATTGCAAATGCTTACAGGTTTTGTGCTTGCGGTCACCTGTGCACATGAGTTTGAGGCCAGTGTGGCGATTTCATGCAGTTGTGCTGACCCTGGATGTACCGTATTGACGGCAAGACAAGGTTCGTCCTTATCAAAGATGCTCAGTGGCACAAGAAGCCACAAGAAGCCACTTCCCATTGCAAAGAATTTACCTGGATTAATGTATACTGCTCTAGGGGCCTTAGTCAATACATTTACATTAGGTTAGAGAAAATCAATTTATTGTGTTAGTCTAAAGCCAAATGTTTAAAATGCCTGTAAATATGTTAGTCCGACTGAAATTGTAAATCGAAATTCTCAAAGTCAAGCTAACACACCCAGATAATGTGAATGGAAGTCAAATAACTCCTGCATATACACACCTCAAACTGACCCATCTGCACATGATTGATAGTCCCCTTGGTGGTCTTTGACCCGGAACTTGAACAGCATAAATTAGTAGAAGAAAGCCAGTACGAAAACAAAAATCCCGTTAGCACGAGGGGAAATGTACAACACATTTGTACCAAAATTGAAGTGCTCTAAAGTTGTCCACGTTTTCACCTTTCAACATGGATTTCGCTAGTCACTGGCTAACAAATTTGTACCCGCTTGGCTAAGCAGAGGAAAGTCCAATACCAATCAGCTGAACGGGTTATATCACCACCGACTGTAGTGGAGTAATAAAAACAATTGATTCTCTCTCAGTGCATGTGTAGCTACTGGCATAAGGACAGTAGTTCAATTAAATGGCCTAATCGAGCTTTAACCGAAGCTCGACTTAACTGTGCACGTAAACGTAATAAGTGCAAACCAGGACCCGGCTTGCATTAAGCTTACATTAGATATAATCCTTCCCTAACTTGAACGAGAATAAAGTTATTTAATTGTGCAGCTCATTTAAACTTTTCAAATGCTATCGGACTGAATGGATCAAATTCTGATAATGAAATGAATCATTTTGCGTTTTTCACACTCAACAAAATGTATCCACCATTTTACAGTCGTTCCGTCATGTAAACTGGTTGGGCCCCTATCAGAGCCAGAAGTTGTACTGTAATTACATTGTTTGGCCACTTCGTTTATGCTCCAAAGCCAGACAAACTTCCTGGAAGGACGCATGGTGGTATCGTGCAAGAACTTTTGCCAAGCTGAGAAAAAAAGCGAAGAGGGAGAAAGCAAGCTTGCAAACATGGTTGTTTACAATACATGTTTAAATATACCACCAAAATAATCAGAAAAAAAGGTCTTTTAATGTTTTTTTTTTCCTATTAAGCCCTATAATAAGGGTATTTACAATCATATACAACATTCTACAGCATTATTATGACAACTGGCGCAATGCTGAGAGCTGGAGCTCGTTGCTAACATCACCGCTAGCTGAAAACAAAGGAAGAGCATGTGCACTTAGAAAATCCATCAAAAAATACAATAAACGCTTGTTTTAAAAGATGTGAAACTCACCGAATGTTTAGGGGTGTCCTCTCATGTACCGACACTAAAACAGCAGGTTTAACACGAATATATATCACCTTGAAACAGCTGTTTGTTTCGTGGGTTGTATCTGTGTTTAGATTCGTATTTTAGTGTTGGTACATGAGAGGACATCGACTGTTGTCCTGTGTTGTTTTCAGTGGTGACGTTAGCAATGAGCTCCAGCTCTCAGGACTGCACCGGTTGTCATAATAATGTTTGTTTGTTCTTTTAAAAAAGATCTGTTTACAGGAGTTGCACACGTCCTCATCTCACTTGTGTGTGTTTACATAGCCAAATACACACATATGTTAAACTAAACTTTCAGGAGAGCACAGAGAAACTTTCCCCCTTTCAGAAGGTGAATAAAAAGACCACCTTCTCAGCATCTAAACTCTGACTGATGAAGGTCAACTGTCCAGTAACGCAACATTTAGGAAAACACACTTGTGAGTGGATGGGGACTTCAAAGATGAAAATAGTGTGCAGCAACATTATAGTACGGGGATGGAAGGATCTGACACACAGCACAAGAGACAGTGCGAGTCATTCAGCAGACATTATCAGACCCTTCCCTGTAATTTCGTCTCTTTTTCTCTTCGCCACTCCACAGTGTGAGCTCTTATTAGAGCGTGCCCATATCTCTCA
Source organism: Naso thynnoides (assembly GCA_029783665.1). Classification (NCBI taxonomy): domain Eukaryota; kingdom Metazoa; phylum Chordata; class Actinopteri; order Acanthuriformes; family Acanthuridae; genus Naso; species Naso thynnoides. The sequence goes on from JAQLOL010000008.1 coordinate 19,478,119, forward strand.
CTGAACAATGACTTCATGTCTCTGCAGTTAATTATCTGTCTGATCCATACCATAGAGAAGAATGAATGAACTCCAGCTCTGTGTTCCATACATAGGCCACGCTAATGTTCTTTCCATAGGCAGGCACAGGCAGTCATGAGACAGAGCTATTAGACCAATGTAATGAGTTTACGTATGAGTAATGGCTGCACACTTACTCGCACAGAGAACTCTCTGCACATTGTTTCCAAATCAGTTTCTCTCCCGATTCCAGTGTGGCAAATCTTGCAACTAATTTCGCAGGTAGGGGAATGATTTTGATCAAACAGCATCTATACAGAGATTGGTGTGTTGTCTGCAGGTACAACCATACATGCTGTACAATCAGTGTGATGCTGTCATGCACTCCACCACTGAACGGCATATAAATTCAAAGAGGCTCTCGGTTTCAGTGAGAACTCCTTTGTCTGATCTAATACCTGTACGCTATATTGGCCTGAAATGCCGTAATGGCCCCAGCTGCGATGCTGTGTATGTGCTAGTCCTGCATCAGTGCTTTTAAACACCTCAGCCATCATTCTGCAGCACTAGTGTTTATTTAAATGGATTTGGCCTGCTTAGGCTGTAAAGAGAGAAGGCATAAAACACTGAGGGCGAGTGAATTACCAGCAATAAAGCTGCGAGCCGAGCCTGTTGATGGAGCTAAGCCGAGGTGGGCCAAACTAGGCCATGCAGGACTACCAAATCCCCAAGCTTGCCTCTAACAACAGCCTGAATTCTTGCTAATTGTCTCTCCTTGTCATCCCTGTTTACTCAAGCCTCACCACTCTCCCTGCCATAATGGATTCAGGGGCCTGACAAGCCATGTTTTATTTATTTCTCTCCCTGACCACTCAGTGGAAGGACTCCTGGCTGCGTGCCAGCTGTACACTGGGCCGTCCCCGGTGTGTGTGTATGTGTGTCTGCACCAGCACACACATTCTGATGTGTGCGTGCACAGATGGAGCCACTATAGCATAACCGCCACGCTATAACTCTACGGTAGGATACTGCGGTGTACAGCGCTCTGCCCAGAGGGTGTCATTAACATTTAGAAACAGCCCGGGCATCAGTCACACTGCCTCTGCTTAGGTGTGTTTAACCTTTCTATATGGAGGGATACAGCAGCCAGAACAGAGGGGATTTAACAAAGAAATAGACCTGCTAGAATGGAGAGAAGTATTAAAATGTAAAGTGAAGTTTAAGATAGGGCTCTACAAAGGTACAGCTTATTTCCATATTTATGTTTTGGGTGCGTATGATTATGAAAGTCGAAGCAAAGTCGCACAGGTTTGATTTATGTCCTGAAAGAGTCGACGGGGAAAAGCTGGACCGTAGCACCGGTCGAATTTAAACTTTTCTCTTCTGTTGCGTCCGACTCTGTGCTGTTTCAGGTTTTATGCGTCAGGGCTGAGCAGTTCTCATGATGGATGTGCAGGGCTGTCATCTCCGGATCGCCTCAGTTAAGATGATAGATCCAGGCCCGCAGAGAGGTCGATTAAAGTTCACGGCTCTGGAGTTCAACTCGCATTGTGCTTCCCCTCAAGTCAGATATTCTGCAGATGACGGTGATGACCACTCAACTGCTGTTTGCTCAAGTCATACTGAAGGACGGGCACGCATCCAGCTGGCATGGCGGGCTGATGGCTTAAATGACTGTTCCTGTTTAACATCCGCAGATATGGCTGTGTGTAAGTGTTTGTGAGGTGAGAGCTATTCTCATTATCGCTGAATAACTAAGCAAGCCCTGGCCTGCCAATTATGGAGCGTGAGTGTCAAAGTTGTTAACATGTCTACGCACAGATGTTGTAGCAAATCACTGATATTGACATGGAGGAAATCCACATATTGTATTTGGCTCTCAGGTAGCATTTGGCTCCATGTCGGATCTTTAAAAAACACCTCCTATAAAGCCCATTTTCATGGATCAGCCTGTGATCTCCGCACTGCGAATGTCAAATCGGTAACACATAGCGGGCATGCGTTATTAGTAAATGTCTTCCAATTACAGTATATTGTGACTCATAGTATGCATCAACATTAAAGAGCACTACAAACAGCACAACATATGCTGCATATGATCTAAACCCAGTAATCTAATGGTAAATTATGAAGCACGGTTAAATAAAAGGGGAGCATTAGCCATAGCTGTCAGCTTACACTGATTGATAGGCCGCACAAGTCGTGGCAGACAGGGTGAAGTATTGAGTGTGTGAGTCTGTGAGCGTGTGAGTGTATGAGTGTGTATGTAATTGCAGGCGGACGTGTATTACAACTATTATCAGAGAGGTAAATCACTTTATGAGGTAAGCTTACGTTATGATGAATGTAATGCAGCACAGACGGCTCAGTATGTCAAATACAGAAGAAGGTATGCATGTAAAATTGTAATTAGGGCGTAATCCTTCAGTGTGTCTGATGATGTAAAGTGATATATATACATCTGACTGCTGGAAAGAGTGATTCCTGGGCTAAGTCCTCAGTCATGAACAGATCCTCTAATACTGCACCTAGTTCAGAACAGGCTTACACTAAAGCCCCTTTAAAAAGACCCTTATTAGCTGTATTCTTTAATCTGTGGTGCATTAAGGCTATTAGATGGAGGAAAGTAGGAGATGTGAAGTCTCGCACATACTGAAAGTCATAATGTGATTCACTCACAGTTCTTTGTCACAGCTCTCTCATTCGAATTGAGCAAAAAAAAAAAAACTGTCAGAATTTTGGGAATTATGCTTGTTTTCTGTCTTGCGGAGGGTTAGAAAAGAACCGATTCGACTCATATCTTTGCGGTATGCAAGATAAAGTTCTCTGCTTTTTCCTTCAGCCAGCTTTAAATCCACCTGATCCCGATGCTTATCCCTGTGGGTGGTGGCCCGACAGGCCAGCAACTCTGTGTATTTCTTTCAGGGTGTGCACGACCATGCCTCAGGGGTCAAGACCCAGCTACCAGACGCTCACCAGCAAGTTTCTTTCCTTCTTCCTTAACGAGTGGCTGCAGGCTTCTTGGTCTGATTCATTAAGAGTGCCTAAGTCACAGCCCTCTACTCCCGCACCATAGCACCTTAATTCAGAAAAAATATGAACAGTAGTCAATGGAGAGGGACCAATTTTTTTTTATACCGTTTGGCTTGTGCCTTCAATTATACATATAGTGGTTAGCAATTTAAAAGATAATTTTTCATGTAAAGAAGTCGAGTTTTGCTGTCTAACAGGTAAGTAAAACGTTTTTTTGTGAGACTGCTCAGTGAACTACATATCTCGTTTCGGACAATATTGGTCATTAATACAGCCGTGGCCGTCAGGTGGCAGATTTGACAGCATTTTTCCAGGACGAGGGGAAAAGTTTTAAAAGAGGTGAGAACCATTATAAATCGGGTCATGTTGAGAGCTGCAGCCACTCACAGAGGGAGTTTGGCATCTTGGTTGTCAGAGGACGGAAAATGTTATGACTTCAGTTATGCTACTGGTGTTATGGTCTTTATAATCACATCGTTTCACACGCTAATACATCAACCGTTTGACGACTCTCTTCACATTAAAAATGATCATTTAAATCGGTGAATATCATATGCGTAATTCAGGGCACAAGTCAAACAGGATCAAAGATTCAATTTTCCTTTCTCCATTGACTGCCGTTCATATTTTTTTCCATTTTAAGATCCTATTTGGTCAACCGGAAGGGGCAAGAGTTAAGCACTCTATTGTCTGTGAATCTGTCTTTGAATCCATTTACCTTTCAAACCCAATCATAAGACATCTCACCCAATGACAACAACACAGACACCTCCACCACGTTCAGGTGGGGATTCTTGGAGGGGCTGGCAGGAGACTGGGGGGTGGACTCAGCGCACTCTGATGGAATTACACGAGGAGCGTTTGACAAGTTCATGGCTTGAGTTGGAAGGAGTTAATTTTTGAAACTTTAACATGGATTTTCAAACTTAGTCCCCTCCTACTTTTACATACACAGTCCAACAGTCATTGTTAGGAGCAGTCAGTAATACAATGCACTCTGAAGTCGATCACAATAAGCCATTTATTGAAGGCAAAATAATGAAATCAGTAACTTATAACTGCGCGTATCTGTGCGGTTGAAAAACTGTTGGCCTCTCCACTCTTACACTCTCATCTGCACACACCTGAGCTAAATGAAAGGGCTACACCACACCTACAAATTACATCACTCACTCAGGCATCAGACAATCATGCTAATCACCATAAAATAAATAATTTCATACAACTTCACATATACATATACACATTTTTCATCCACCTAAATAAGCCATAACAAAAAATGCAAAACAGATCAGCATGAAAATTAATACAAGAAAATGTGCAAATGGCTTCAGCAGTTGGAGAACATATTGATCCCTTTGGACTTCCACAAAGTGCTCCATAGCAGCGACGATTTCATCACCATCATTGTCAAAATGACAGCACCTGAGCTTCTTCTTCATCAAGGGGAAGATTTAGTCTTAGGGTGCCAAATCAGCTGAGTAGGGCGAGCACTGAACAGTGTCGCTCCTGGATGATGGCGTCTCACAGACTTCCAATTTCCAATTACCTGGAACAGAAATAACAAAAAAGATAATAACTTTCTGCATAATCACTTAACAGTTGAACTACACATGCATGTAATCACTAATCGTCTTTTACCGCAGGAAAGAAAGCCACCAGTCACCCCTCTCTTGCATCTGGCCTGAGATTTTCAAGAGGAGTTTGAAAACGCGGCTGAGTTGAAGGATGTCTGGACTACATTCGTTGCATAGTCTGAGCTGACAATGTCTCGTTATGCAACAGTCTTTCCGTCTGCCTAACAGTTCTTTGCAGCGTCTCCACTGGTTGTCAATCAATCTGACACTGACAACAAATTAGTACACTTCAGTAATGTTTTTATTTTTTATATTTTTAGCAGAGCCTGGCAAGCTGGTATTCTCGGCTTTCATCTTTATGCTAAACTAAGCTGAGCTTACAGCCTCATGGCTCTGAAACAAATGCAAGGACACATGAGTGACACCAACTTCTTCAACTAACTCAAGAAAGAAAGTGTATTTATTTATTCTGTGTAAAATCCACAATAGCTCACTGTTATATACACAGTCCAGCACAGTAATGAACATGGTATATTCTGCAGTAAAAATCAGTTTTCTACAGAAAATCAAAGTAGTGAAGTACCACTGTATAAACTGTGTACTTTTCAATTATTGTCTATTATGAAAAGTCTACAGTGTATTGGAGCTGATCTTTGGCTGAGTGGTCAGTGCAGGTGTCCGGCATCTGAGATAAGAGCTCAAAACCCACTGTGGGAATTTTCCCTTGTGAAATAGTGTAGTGGGGAGACGGAGCCAAAGTAGACTCACAAGTCAGTGCCTAGACGCTTCGCTAAACTAGAGACTGATGGCACGCCCCCAGCTTTCGTTGCTGAACTGGGTGGAGACAATTGCAGGGTTTAACAAAAACCCTTGCATTGCAGAACCAGCTGAAAGTTTTTAGGGCGGTCCTTCATACTGGGGCCGGTGACTTGCTGAAGTCTTGTGCTTGTAAACACTGTCTGACCAGCAACACGTGTACTATGGCACGGCTCAGCCACCACCACAGAAAACTCCCTCAAGGTTTCTTGATGCCGCATTTGCGGCAAAACATTTTCATCAGTTTAAAACAACCATAATCTTTTATTGGGACATGATTCATCTGTCCATCTATATATATCTGACTATACTTTGGCACATTATGGACGCAGCAAAGCTGATGTGGATCAATCAAATCATCCAACGTTGCTCTGGGCATCCATTTTGATGTTCTCTCCATATTGCAAAGTGACTCGCTGTATCCCTAGTCTGTTTCCCTACGGAGGAGAAAAGGCGGAATGCGCTATGTCCGGGAAGACCTCTCCTTTTTAAAACGTAAAGGGCGTTGCTTTGTTAGCGGTGGTTCTCGCTGCCGTCCCAGGAACTGCCTTGCATTTTGACTTCCCCAGACGATCGGTAAGATGAGATGTCCGATTGTCTGGTGTCGCGAGATTAGAGCCAAAGTGACGTTGGACAAAGGTGTTTTGTTTTGTTTTTTTAAATGTTAATGTTTATTTATTCAGAGGGCCATGGGCGTGGTAGTGGGGGGAAAAGTAGACCTGACTACCCAGGGCCCGAGCAGGGAGAGGGGCCCCTGAAAATCCTGATTTTTTATTTTTTATTTTTTTGATGTTTTTATTTTGAATGAATTGGGCCCTCCAATTAATTGGTGTTTTAACGTATTTCGAATATACTGATAACATCAACTGAGAGAATAAACTTTATGTCACAGTCCTCCCAGCATATTGGACATTCTGGGGGCCCCCTCTTGGAGGCGCAAAATGGTTTAGTCCACCCGACAGCGACCAGCGGCAAGTGTAACGTCAGTGAGCCCGGATTGAATGACCTGGGGGGGGGGCTCGACATCATGCTGCCTGAAAAGCAGAAATCAGGTTTCCAAAAGAAGAGAGAAAGAAAAAGAAAGAAGGCAGAATGAGGGGAGGCAGCTGTTGACTGCTTTCTTTCCCAAAGGTGAACCGAGTTTGCTTGTTGTTCAATTAAAGTTACCGTAGTCCACTCCAGACAGCTGCTGCTGATGTTTGTATGCTCATGTGAAGTCTTTAGCTTAGCTAGTTACCAACCAGGCTGCTTGGCTGTAAGTATAAAGACAATTATGGGCCAGCTAACGTTAGTTGTCAACATGAACCAGTTTCAGAGACAAACAGTGGCGCTGGCGCAGCTGCAGCTGCTGGAGCAGCAGGAGCAGCAGTGGCCAGTCCTGGCAGCTCTTCTAAAGGTGAGGCTGACATAAGAAATGAGCAAAGACAAGGTGAGATCGTTCAAGGGCGAGCTCCCCACTCCAACTCCCTTTACATTGGTATGTTGGTTCGCGATGGAGAGAGAGAGAGCGCGCTTCCCGACATGAGTGTTGGTTCAAGCACGGAGAGAGAGAGAGAGAGAGAGAGAGATACAGAGAGAGAGAGAGAGAGAGAGAGAGAGAGAGAGAGAGAGAGAGATCAACAGCATGCTGGTACTTTACCAGTTTTCATAAAAGGAAAAAGGAAAAAAGATGGTTAGGAGAGGTTTCAAATTAACAGAAGAAGGGAATTATAATTCCTTTCAGTCCAGTTTTTATGAGATAGAATTCACTCTAAATGCTAATCCGATCCTCCCTAGTAAGTCTGAGATTTCATATAGTAAGTGAACTAACGCTGACTGGTTGCCAGTTTAAAAAAAAAAAATGTTCCCCTTTAAAGTGGCAGAGAGGCCTTCCATGAGTAAAACCTTCTAAAGTTCTCTGTACCAGTGAAGGTATGAGTAAATGCATACATCATCCACCTCTGTGTTGGTTGAGATGAGTGGAGTCACACAAAGGCCAATTAGATTGTCATCCTTAATTAGATCAAAATGGTGCAGACAATGGCAAAGTTGGACATTTTCAATTTACTCGTAATCCAGCATCCTTGATTACACCGTCAGAACTCCACTGGTTGTTTCTAGAATTCAATCAAGACCTTGCTGTTAGTTTATCTCACCAGGTCTGCAGTTCACAAGATCTAAAGTAATACCAGTTTCTAAACCTGTGCTTTAAATTCTGGTAAGGTTATGCTTTTAATCATAGGTCATAGTTTTAATTTAAGTAACCTTTTTCACCATCAGCAGCCATTATTAGACATCTTAGTAATATAGTGGAAGAGGAAGATGGCATGACTTCAGTGGATTTGCAGTTGTACCTTGCAGATTCTGAAGGTAAGATGTCGCATGTCTTCTGACCCGCCAGGCAGTCATAAAAACACTCCCCCCACAAGCATGGACAATGGGAGCTCAGACAAACTAAAGTCAGCTGATCTTTAGCTCCTTGCCAGATCAGAGAAAACATTTTAGAACGGGCATTATAAATAAAGTCAGGTAATACCATAATGTTTCTAAGTCAATCTAAACTAAAACAGAGTATTTGAAATTGAAAAATGTGAACAACTGCATCTCCAAAATGCTACTTTTTTCCATAATTGTGTCTTGGCCTTTTTGTATTTACATGCTAAGGCTCTGAGTTTAGCCACCAGTGTATCCCCACAGAGAAACAGACCACACAATACTGCAGCCTAGTGGTTACTCTACACTTCTTTTACATACAGGGATTACCAGTAATTGCAGATGTGAATTTGTGTGCATGGGTGCAGACATGTTCTAACCCTCCAACAGTCCTTTCCAGTGCCAGTGATCAGTGGCAGCAGACTTGTCAGAGCTATCAGCAGCCATAGGACCTCAGTCTGTTCTCTTTTAATTGTCTTGTCTTTTAATCATAAAAACAAAAAGAAGTGACTGTAAGGGCTGATCATGTGCAACTGATTTCCAAAATGGACTGTGTTTCAGTGACAAAGAAAAGCTTAAAATTCAATGAATGACCTGTACACCTGTAAATGACAGACTCAGCACAAGTGAAGAAGAAATAACTCAAAGTCCCAGTGCAGGAAAAACAGGACAGGCCTAAAATGGCTGTGTTTATCTTCCAAAAAATGGTCTGAAGGCAAAGCTTTACAGTGTATATGCAGCATGTGTTTCTTCCCTCGATTTAGACAAAAATGTGTAGTGTATGCTTGTGTTAGATTTTTGTTGTTGTTGTTGTTGAGATGAGAAGATTAAAAAGGGAAACATTTAATGCATCACAGAAAAAAGGGAGGGGGGGGTGTGAGGGATAAAGAGAGAATTGGAGGGACAGACACAGAGAGAGCCATAGAGAGATATTCAGAGAAAATGCAAATATTGCCAGCTGCCTGTGAGCTGCCGCTAACAGGCTGAAGAGGGCAGTGTTTGTCTTCTGACTGCAGCACAGCTCATTGGAAAAATCTGAGTTGTAAA
>JAQLOL010000008.1:19487103-19501386 GCA_029783665.1 Naso thynnoides
ACCACTCATCACTATAATCTGATCTGAATGTAGCTTAAAACCCTACTTATTCTTTTTTATTTTTATTAACCTCCCCCCCCCCTTTTTTTTCCCCCTCACCCACCTTGTGCACTGGCATGGATAGGGGCCCACTGACATTGAGAGTGTACAGGGCCCAGAATTTGGTGCTACGCCCCTGCAGAGGGCTTCCACTGAGAGCAAACTCTCTTTTTCGGGGACTCTGATCACAGTCACACAACTTCACATTTACACCTGGAAGCTGCCCAGTGCAACAAAAGTCTCATCTGCAGCCACTGAGCCGCTCCACTGGAGCGACTGGAGTTATGTGCCTTGCTTAAGGGCCCTCAGAGGTGGATGAATATGGGTGGGGTGAGTAGTTCCTTTCACTTTCACCACCCACATAAATCCTATTTTCTGATCACAAGCTCATGTCTTTAACCATCAGGCCAACACTGCCCGCCCAAGACAAGTTGCCAGTTTATCACAGGACAGACAAATGCTCACATTCACACCTATGAGCAATTTGTTGTCACCAACTAACCTAACCTGCACGTCGTTGGACTGTTGAAGGAAGCTGGAGTATGCAGAGGAAACGCACGCAGACATGGGGGAACATACAAAATCCACACAGGTATCGAACCCAGCACCTTCTTTCTGTGAGGCAACAGTGCTAACCACTGATCCACCATGTCATTTCTGCAAAGAGACCTGCGCTGAGATAATCCATGCTCTAATAAGAATAAGAACGTGACTGAAGTAACATGAGCTGCAATGATCATAAGTTTTAAACAGTGCTGTTAGCTGATCTGAGTGTGCTTGTTCGTGCGTGCAAGTCGGGCTGTAGTCCCTGTTTTTCTTCTTTCTGACAGGGATACATAATCTGTTTGAGAGGGAAAATTCTTGGTATTGAATACAAATATCACATGAAAGGAATAAATGTCTTCTTTAACTATAAACTTTGCTTTTGATGAGCAATTTTTTTTGCTGAATGAAGCTAAGAACTCATTGATAATTTCAAAGATTAAAGGAGACTTAATTGTCATTCCAGCCATGTGAGCATGAAAGAACAACATTTAGTTCTCAGGTCTCAGTGGTCAACAGCAGCCTTGCATCTTTTTTTTTCCCCTTTCTTTCTGTCTACAAAATGGGAGCTTGTCTAGCTGGGCCTGGTGGTCCAGGTCCCACACTGGCTCAGAGCAAAAAGGAAGAGAGCTGGAGACCTCCACTCCAAAAACAAATCAAAGAGTGACAACAAGGACGTCTGTGCTGTTATGTTTTCACATAAAAACGACAAGCAAACACCTGGAGCCTGAGCCTGTCCAAGCTGGAGAGGAAACACAGGAACATTTAGGTCTGACAGGAAGAGGAGGATGAAGAAGAAGAAGGAGAGTTGGCAGAGTCGGGAGGCGGCCTCTGCAGTCTGTCACTGTGAATCTAAAGGCTGCTTTACTGCCATTGCCAGCACTACAAAACATGAGTTTTGTATGATGTGGCTAAAAATAATCCTTCCTCTGCAGTGTGAACAGTCAAAATAAAGAATATTTTCCTTCAGTAAGGCCCCTCTTTGTTATTGATTTTGCTGCGCTGACATTTGAGATGACTGCAACACACTTGAAGGTGTGCCGGAGGCCACCAGAGGACCACAATTCTGCCGCTCTAAATGGATATTTCCCACGTGGATTGCACGTCTTTCATGACTTAGTCTCAGTGCACAACAGCAGCTCTCAGCGTGTCGCAAGTCTTAAAAAAAAAAAAAGGTGCATTTTATCTGCACTCACCGCGAGGATACAGAACACAGCAGTCAAAGCGCAGCTCGAGATTCTTCATGATGAGCTCAAAGAGAAGAAGTATAAACACAATGAGCTGCACACGGCAGTTTGAGGAGCCAAACCGAGACAGGCGGTCCCGAGGGGTTTGATTACAAATGCTGCGAGCCTTTTTCGCCATCACAAACAAACAAGAGTCTGTTCAAAGAGAGAGTCTAACTCAAAGTAAAACAAGACACTAACTTTCATCTCCTCGAGCCTTCATCGGCATTTGATTGAGCAAGAAGGTAAATGCTTTGGTTCTGAGAGCGTTAATGCTACAAAAGTTCTCTGTTCCCAAATCACTTTTTTTCTCTCTTTCTTTTGCTTGGACATAACAGATAAATTGTGCTAATTGCGGACGCTGCAAAAACACCAAATTGAAACTTGCTGCTTGTATAAAAACAAGGCGATAACGGTGCTGTAGCAGTCAAAATGTGACGTCTTTGAGGCTGCAGTTTATTTCTGTCAGCGGATGCAGCGTGAAGCACGTAACATTTAAATCCATATGTGCGACTAACAAGTGCAACCGAGTGTGGATCTCACTGAATCCCTGCAGAATTCTTTGGAAAGTGACTGAGCTACGTGACAACCGGATATGGGATCGCAGCTCTCATCACACCTTAGTGTGTTTGCAAATGTGTGCGTGTGTGTGTGTGTGGGACCTGAGCACCAAGACAACTCTGATTATTTCTGGATACGCACTAAATGGGACTAATTTTCCTCCTGATGAGCTTTTGCTTAAATCCACGATGCCTGCCTTCACACCACTGCGAGAGAGTAAGATGACATCATTTCTGGACACACACACACAATCATAAACACACACGCACGCACGCACGCACGCACGCACATGTGTCAAAGGTAAATGCGTTGAGATTTCTCTGATAACACTCAGGTCAAACGCTCTTCAGATATTCCCTGCCTGCCTGAGCCTCACTGTTTTGAATTACTTGTATGGTAATTTTGGAGAAACTATACATTTAAAAGAGCCCATTTCTAGGGCTATGAAGAGATACAGGCGGTTTAGGTCAGGATAGCTCACGCACCCATTTTCTCCATCAAACACCCACCGAGTGAGCCATTCAAATCTATACAGCTGCGCCTGCTTCTCCATTCAGTGCTCATTTAGTGATAGAAAGATGGGAGGAGATGAAGGGAAGAGCGAGACCTCAGACAGCCAAATGGTGTGGGCTGGGAAAAATCACACACACACACGCGCGCACACACACGCGCACACACACACACACACACACAACAGTGGATCCAAAAGGGAGGCAGACCATTTGAACGAATATTACAGCTGCAACTTAAAGCTGAAGCCGTGCCAGCAGCCAAAAGACTTGAATTTCACTTCTTAATCTGTAACTCGCTCTCTTTTTTTCCCTCCTACCAATGTGCTTTTTCTTTCCTTTCCAATCTCACTCACTCTCCCACCTCATCATCTAATCCAGCCTGAGGGTAGACGAGTGTGTGTGTGAAAGATGAGCCCGTCTTAGCCTCGCTCTAACCCCTAGCTCCCCATACACACACACACACACGCACAGACACACACAGACACACACACACACACAGACACACGCTCAAACATGCACTCATATGAAAATAGAAGTCTGTCAGCACACATGCACTTACTGTACACAGGCATCCTCCTACACAAAACCCTCATTCTAACTCACACAAGGCCATGTTGATACACACACACACACACACACACACACACACACAAACACACACACCACTGGCATGGCCAGCTTAGGTGAGGGCATGCTTCGCCTGTGATTAGAAGGGCAGGGGTTATGATCTAGGCGCTGAGGTGCGACGCTGCATGTATTATACATTGAACAATGAATCTTTGGAGAAAATGGTAATCCAAACACAGATGAAATATTCATGCCGCATGGCTGTGTGGTTCACCTCTTTTTGCTCTTTAACCAGATAAGATCCATGCGGGGTTAAAGCAGAGGTAAATGAGACAGAGAGAGGACGGGAGAGGGTGCAGAGAGCAGAGGAAGAAGGAGAAGTAATGTAGTGAAGCATGAAATCATGGCTGGCTTGTGTAATTTAGCTCTGGGATGGAACTCACTGGCTAGAATTTCATTCCCCATAGGCTGCTGCTTTTGACACACACTCCCACATGCACGCACGCACATGCACGATATAGAACTTACATTAAAAAACAAGCACATAAGAGTAATTAATGTGTTGTATTCCACTTATCTTCACAAGGCCCTTTCAATCATTTCATCTCTCCTTGGGAAACATTGCTCATACATGTCTTTATGCTTCTCTTAACCCACTCCTCCACTGTGCTACATTGATTATTGTCACTCAACAATGCAAAAAGAAGCCTGTTTCCTCTCCTCAGCCTGTCAGAGTCTGACAAGCCTATTGTTGGCGTCCTTGGGCTGCGTTGTGCATAGAGAAGGCTACCTGCTTGCATTGCCAGGACCTCAATAGACAGCTTCCTCTTGTCCCGCTGTCCTTGTAAGCAAAACGGAGTGAAAAACAAGAGATGGGTGTTTAGGGTTTTACTGGCCTCGATGGAGATCTAGTAAAAGGAGCGCAAGCTGATCAAGCGTAAAGCGCAGCAGGAATTCAAGTTTCAAGGTAGATGAGTTTCACCAGAGAGAGACGGATGGTAAACCTTCATATCAGGCAGGGTCAGGAGGTGGGTACATGTGTGAGTGTTTGTGTGCGTGTGTTTGTGTTTGTGTTTGTGTGTGTTGCATCTCGGCATATTCAGGAGAAGATGATGCGATGCAAGGGGGTCGGCTTCCATCCATAACATTTAACATGTTAGTGAACTGTAGATATTTGATATTTTGCTGCCACACTGATGGTGATAAGCATGAAAGCATGGAGGCAAAATATGACTGTACTGCCACACACACACACACGCACGTTTGTATTGCTACATTTGTGAGGACACATATTGACATAATGCATTTTCCAGCCTCTTACCCTAACCATCAAAACTAAATGCCTAGACGACAGGAAAAAAAAAAAAAGAGAAAAAGCTTCTGCAGACATGAAGGAGAGCACATTCTTACCTGAGTGGGATGTATTATATTCTATTCTTGTTGTTATTGTTGTTGTTGAACAAAATGAGAAATCTTTTGGTTTTAAATGTTGCCATGAATCAGCGTATCTACAGGAAAATAATTAGGTCAAAGCATTGCCCTGTTCACACAGGTGAAAGAGCATGTGCAGGCGGCGCACTTTAAAAGTGGACAGTCACAAATTCTGGACTGCACACGGACATCTGCAGAGGGGTCCACGTGGACCCTTGCGGACATGAGTGAATGACCATTTTTATGTCCCACACACCAGAACTTACCCTTGTAGACACGGAGAGTATAAATTGGCCTTAAACTTAATCCCAACCCCAACCCTAAAAGCAAGTCTTAAGCCCCAAATGGCCTGGCAACATGGTAAGGATCGGCCCTCAAAATGTCCTCACTACCCAAAAATGACCTCACTCCGTGGTTAAAAACTCACACTAGTCCTTAATAAGGTGCAAGTACCTTAGTAAGGACCAGCCACACACACACACACCCCGTAAAGGCCCATCAGGGGGTGAGGAAAATGTCCTCACTTTCCAAAAAGTGTCCTCACTTCCATGGTGTAAAACTCAAATGACTAAAAATTGGCTCTCACAAAGATAGTTGTACAAGGACACACACACACACACACACACACACACACACACACACATTTTTGTAAAGTTATCTTAATAGGGTCTTGTACATTAACTTCCATTCATTTGTACATCCTAACCCAAACCCTTACCATAACCTTCGCCAATTTATGCCTAACCCTAAGCTTAACCTAACCTCAACTCATACCTTATCTTTAAACTTAAGTCTTTACCGCACAAATTTTAATTTTTAAGTTTGGGGTCCAAGATTTTGTCCCAACAAAAACTGTCAGACTCCACACCGTGAGTGAAAATTCAGGTTTCAGACCCCACAAACATAGAAAAACAAACTCCTACACACACACACACTCACACACACAGGCCTGGTATCTATAAGAGATATTTATTCACATGCGCTCACAAACAAACACACAAAGACAATCATCACTCACACGGACACACAATCACACACACAGCATCTATAAAACACCCTATTAGGTCTCATCCCATCATATCTGAGCCCACCTCATCACTGACCTCAGACTATAAAACTTTAACACACCTTGGTGTGCGTGAACACACTCCACAGTGTCATTACGGCAGCTCTAATAGGGTTGCGCGTGTGTGTCGGCTCCTCTGGCTTTATTTGCTCTGTGTTTCCTCTGCAGATGGAGGCTTTACAAGCCCAGGAGCCTGTTATTGGCCTCCTGTCACTGTCCCAGTGAGCTGTGTTAAATCTATAACCAGCTGACAGCTGAGCAGATATTGGAGGACTCTCCATGAACAATAGCACAGCAAGAGAAACACTGTTGCTATCAGTCGGGAAAAAAAGACAAGGCTTTACAAGCTACTCAGCGGACAATGCTGATGATGATTATTATCACAAGCTGGTTTGCTGCTGTGCTGCACTGATACATACCAGGTGTGTTTATGTGTGCGTATGTGTGTGTGTGTGTGTGTGTGTGTACAAGTGTGCAACTCATCCCCCTGTTTGTTTGTTTGAAAGAAAGCCACTATGTACAATAATGACACTCGGCTAATATCGCAGTTACATGTATACTTTTCACCCTCCACGTTAGCCCTCTGCATCACATTAATGTATTCATGCACACAGCCACTGATTTCACAATGTTTCCTGCAACACACAATGAGCACAGATGCATTAGTGGTTGGGCCCATGCACATTACTGAGGATAATTGCCTATGCATATTTCCTCATGTGTGCTCCCTCCTCTCCCTGGCTAGCAGTGGATTGGTTTCGAGCGCCAGTTGCAGAACCATTAATAGAAATTAAGTGCCAGCGAGAGCTACTGGAGAGAGACCAGTGGAGCCCGAATGGAGTTTATGTGAAAGATAAATACATTTCTACAGAAGAGTGCCTCCGTTTATTGGTTGGGAAATGCACTGTGATATGATAGAGGGGCAACAAATGAGTAAGAAATGGGACGATATGGCTGAGAGAGAAGAGAATGTTGTGGAATTAGGGGCCTGACTTGAATGGGAAATGCAGCAAATAAAGTTAGACTGCTGCTTGATTTCTACATTTGTGATCAGAGTGGTGAGTTCAGAAGCCTCAGAGATCAAACTCATACACTTGGATGTGACAGCTGCACATTAGCTATCAGTGCTCTAATTTACCAACAAGTAACTGTAAAATAAATCAAGCAGCGCTGCCATCCAGTCACTCCCGGTTGCTCTCTCTGCCCTGTGAATGCCGAGTTATTATCCGTCATCCCTCGAGTGTCTCTCCTTCTTGGCTGGCTGGTGTCAAACAGATTACATACTCATCACACACAGGCATGCAAGCGAACATGCATGCGCACACATTCACTTGAGCTAATGAAAATTCAGCCTCATCCCAGGCTGTCTAATGGGCCTAATAACAGAAAGTCACTGGGGGCCTCGCGCGTGTCAGGCAGATTACAGGACGCACATGGGTTAGACGGACAGGGCCTTGGCAGCGACACACCCACACTGACACATGCAAACACACATTTCCCCTCCTCAATTCAAGAGCTCAGTTCAAGAGGTGCAGGCCCCACCTCTGACCACTAGGAGGCAAGGGTGAGCTGTGCCAAGCGGCCGCTGAAGCCCTTCATAACAGGCTGAGATGTAGGATCCACAATTACACACATGACTTATCCCACTGCCATGTTGTTTTACTGAACAACAGATCAAGTTATGCATACTTACTGTATATTCTATTGGCAGTACAATGTTAATAAAGTTTCATTAATAATCTGTTATGTGTATTACTGATTATGCTCTTTCCCTGAAAAGCATGGCTGGATTAATGAAGGGGCCGACCGAGCTCAAACCCAGGGGCCAAAGTGTTCAGGGGTTTCCTGAGCCAGAACATCTGTTTAATGTGACAGAGCTCAGGAAGAAGTAAGTATCCCCCTGCCTCAAAGTTTGACAACCACTGAGTTAATCAGTCTGGCAACAGAGCAGCTAAGGAAAATAAAACCTGCATGGCTTTCTTTGATACTTTTCTCTAATATTTCTTATAGTTTGCCGTAGTATTGAGTAAAATATCTGTTTAGAGGAGTGTCAGTGTGGATGATCTGTGTTAGAAAGCTTTGGGCAGGAGTCAGAAGACCTCACACTCAAGTGTGAACTCAGCACTGAAGTTCATCTGGTGCTTCTCAATCAAAGGCAGCGCCTATGAGCTGTTTTTTCAACAAAATGTTGCTTCAGAATGACTACAAAGACACGAGCAACTCAAACAGAAAAACAATCACCACAAAAACACAAAACAAAGATAGACAAAAAATAACTACATACGTGCAAAAAGAGACACAAAACAACCACAATGAGACACAAAACTACGAAGAGACACACAGCAATTAAAAATAGATGTAAAGGGACCACAAAGAGACAAAAAAAGGCCAACAAAGACGCAAAAACATCTACATTTGATGCATCGTTTGTGGGGGATGGGGAACCTTTATCATGTTGCTCAGGGGGGCCATTGTCTCATAATCCATGACAAAAAGCAAAAGAATATGTCATTAAACACAAGTGAACCTAATGTCAAACGTAGACGCAGCAGCTCATTTGATCAAACGCAAAGTCTGGGCGCAGGGGACTGAATACGATTGCCATTCTGGGGGCTTTGAGCTCCGAGGCTGATCCCATGTCAGGAGGAAGCCAGGGGAGAATTTCACGTGCCGGCTTAGACAGAGAGAATAGAGAGAGGCTGCCGGGTCTGCGTCTGAACTCTACCTGAACTCCAAATAACTTTCCCCGTGGTCATTTAAAGTCATCGAGGGAGAGTGAGAGGAAGGGGGAGGGGGAGGGAGGGTTGGTGGGTCGGTGGGGGGGCTGAGGAAGAGACAGACAACAGAGAGAATAGATGAGCGGAGAGTGGCAAAGATGTGACAGGGTGAACAAATGTGCATCATTCCAAAAGGACTGAGATACAGGAGAGAGGACGAGTAGAGGACGAGACAGAGAGATTGAAACTGAGAGGAAGATGCCGGGGGAGGAATAAAAACACAAGCTTTCCTTGAAATATTCCTCAGGCTCTGTCTTAAGAGTCAACAGGTCTCTTCTTTTCAACAACGAGCCGTATGTTCTATATTGATCTGTGGTATCTAACATGTGTGGATTTTTTCAAGTGCTCATATGATTTCCCATTTGCATTATTATTATTTAATATGTATTGATTCAACCCAACTCAACATGAATAATCAAACCCGACTGAATGACTTCACATGTGACCCTTAAGTATCCCACTTATGAGGAAAAGGAAGCAACACAGAACAGGCAAAGTAGAAATGAAATGGGGAGAGAAATGGAAGCAGGGTTGAGACTGGAAGGTCGATGGTGACGTTTGCAGATGGAGGGATATGGACTAGAGAGGAAAATTATTTTATCACAACTTAGGTCTTATTCTCGTATTTTGGTCTTTTTTATTATCATTTCTATTTATTACTATAATGTTGTGTTCACTAAAGTGAAAGCCAAGATCTAGAACCAGCTGATCTGTTGATTTAGTTTTGATGTAGCACTCTTTCAAAATACCGTATCTGGGTCCAAGACCTGTCGTCTCTACAGGCTGCAGTGCTGTGTCCTGTGTTGTTAAAACTGATCTGAGTAAAAAAAATATCGATCAAATTTTCATTCTGCTGCTTTCCTGGCAATGAGAAAGACAAAATGACATGGCTGCAGCTGAAAAAGTAGTTAAACAAATGAAGAAAAAGCTTTGGTTTTAGAGAGTGGGTGCTAAGGTTGGCTAGCTAACGTTAGCATCCCCGGTCTTAAAAGAAACTATCTGCGTGGATATCCCTGATAAAGGCTATGGTAACCTATTAATGTTGAACTGTGTTTTTGTTTCAACCAAGCAAGAGCACAGCTTCTACCACTGTCTACAGCTGGTTAGGATTACTGTATCCCTAAAAACATTACATTATAGAAACCATAATTTTTATGAGGGATATGCACAGGGTGGATTTCGTTTAAGCGAATGGGTGCCAACGGTAGCTAGCTGACCAAAGCCAAAGCTTTTTCATCATTCACCTGATGTAGCTACTTTATCAACTGCACAAATCCTTTAGACTTTCTCATTGCTAGGAAAGTGGCAGAATGACAGTTTGATTTTTTTCCATTCAGATCTGTTTTTGAAAATCATGGGACGCAGCACTGCGGCATATTGAAAAGATGGGTCTGGATACAGATATCGTATTTTGAAAGGGTTTTACGTCACGACTTAAAGACCAAACATTGCTCTGCCCTGAAGTCTCTGAGGAAGGAGTGTGTGCTTTGTATAGAAAACTGGAAACTAAGGGTGGCCTCAGACCAAATCAGACATTGTGGCGATCCTCGCAGGTTTGTGTGGTCAACGGGAGTGTCGACCCATTTGCAATTTGAAATTAAGTCTTTGTTCTCCCTCCTCGCAGGGTTGTTCAGCTCTGTTCGGTCTGATCTGCCACCACAGCATGATGCCGGTTTGCGTTCTTCCAAAACTTGGTTTGGCCTCGTCACAGGGATGCTTTTTTTTTTTTTTTGAAAACTCCCTGTGGTTCACTTTGCTGCAACCTCATAGTTCACCCACATTAAAATGAATGGGAGAACTTCTGCTTTTAACGCAATGCCTGATTTGGCCTGAATGGGCCCTGAGGGATTGGAGGGTTGGAATGCTGAGATCGGAGTTTGCTACCAGCTTAGACTTTCAACTAACATTTACCCTTTTATTTACCATCACCACAATCCTGTCCATAACCAAGGGCCTTGGTTTCCAAACTCTATAATGTAACTGGCACAACCACTCTCATTTCTCTAAGCCCATGAGCAGATATTGTCAAAAGCAAAGACTCTAAAAGCATTTTTTCAAACAGCAAATTGACACAATAAAGTGTAACGTGGCAAGAAACATGAATGCTCAGTTCTAAACAATCAAAAGTTTGGCTTTTGTGTTATCCTATCCACTTTATTTAGTTAAAATAAAACATGAGATCCTTAAAGTGTTGCCAAATATCCTGTCTGTTGGGTAACTCAAAGCTGAATGAATCAAGACAAATATTCAAAATATAATTGGATGAAAAATTTACAGTTTACCTTCTTCTCTCTTGAAAATAAGTTTGGCTCACTAAAAGTTATATTTAAAATGATGTGACTGCTCTTGTTTTGTATGTCACTGAACTTCTTGCAATGTTTCCAGATTGCAGCAGCTGACTTTGTGAGTAAAAGGGAACAGCAGTAATTATGAAAACACACACAAATAAATAAGATGCAAGAATTATTCTTTCAAGATTCTCTTCAGAAATCATTTTTAAACCAAAAAATTACTTTACTTGGAATAATTATATGTCTGACATGATGTTTCCACCAATGAAAAAAAAAAAAAATCAATAAACTAATAAAAAATTCTCAAAAGCACACCTCCTTCTCCCTCATTGGAAATCCAGAATCAATAAATTTGCTAATGTGTTGCATTTCAAAACTGCTGGACACGAGACGTCTTGTGCTTCACTAAAAAGTCACGTCTCACATTAAGTCTGCTTCAAAGTTTCCACATCACACTTGTGCCAGTTGCATATGTGACTGCGACTGGCTCCAAACCAGCTGTGATGTCAGCAACACGTACGAACACAGATCTAAAGTGAGCAGATAAACTTTCCTCACTCAGCGGTTGAATGTGGAAAAAAAAGACATTCTAGCGAAGGAAGAAGACGTGAGACACATTTTCAAGTGAAGAGAGAATTCAAGTGTGATGAAGGCACTTAACCTTAAACGCTGCACTCAGTGAACTACTCCTCTGAAGGACAATATGGAGCCAGACCTTGATGAATAAATTAATAATAAGTAAAGACACAGATGAAGGCAAAAAAAAAAAAAAAATCATGATCATATTTGATCCACATCTCAAAATAAATATTACAAAAAACAGCATCCTTGCTGTTGAGTCTGACTCCCCTCTGTCAAGACAGACATTTCATACGAGCCTCCTTCCATCTCCCTTCTCCCTGCAACACCCCCGACCACCCACTCATCCACTTACGGCACCACCTCGCCCACGCCGTGCCCACCCCGCTCCCCCCCCCCACCCTCCCACCCTGTTAGTAAGCTTGGACATGCTTCCCAGCCTGCTGCCCACACATTTCTCAGCTCCTCTTCATTTTGGACACTCATACATTTATGGAGTGATTCGGTGCAGCTCTCCCTCCAAGGCATCCAGGATTACTGCACATACCGAGCTGCGGCGAGCAGAGGGGGCTCAGGGTGTGGAGGGCATGAGGAGGGGGCAGTTTAAAGACGGAAAGAAGGGAAGGGGGATTTTTTAAGTGCGGGATGAAAAGACAAATGGAACCAGCCGTGGAGTGATTTCCAAAAGAATGAAAAAAAAATGAAATGATAAGAGAGAGGAATCAGAATTTTGGCTGGTAGAGGAACACTTCATTTGTCCCACAGAGTGGCACATTATGTGTGTGTGTGTGTGTGTGTGTGTGTGTGTGTGTGTGTGTGTGTGTTAGAATACAGTATAGACATCGCTACAGCATGTGTGTGGTTTTGGTGTGTGTGGGTGAGCCTTGTTTGAGATGTCAGCAATAATTTAAAGCCCTCTTTTGGTGCAACACCCACTTTTCTCTTGTGATAAAACACTGTCTATATCACCTGTGAGCCCGTGGTGTGTATCAGTGTGTGTGCGAGAGTGAGAGAGGGTGTGCATGTTGTACTCTAATTAGCACCTAAGCACACAGGAGAGTGCTGAAAGCAGACAGCAGATAAATCAGATGAGGCTATAAGATCGTAACACACTAACAGAAGATATCAGCTGCACTGCAGCTTTAACACACTTGATAAATTGACAGTACAGCGGGAAGCTGTGAGCACCTGGTTCCTTTTTCGAATTCCAAAGCATTGGATTGTGGGGAAAAATTTGTGTTTGCACTGCAGCTTTCTTTGTCCCAACCACAAAGATGCAGTAAGTAATGAGACGTGCACCAGTAAGGGTCTTTTTTTTTTTCCACATTCATTTGCTAATACATGCCTGCTGCATTTCTATATGTTTCTCTCCAATTACCAGCATTACTCAAAGTCAGAGCGTCTACCGGCACATTTTTCATCTTTCACTTTCCTCACTCTCATCCATTAATTTGAATATCCTGGCCCCGACCGAGCAGTTTTACGCAAACACGGCGGTGGCGGCGGAAACGAGCGTGCTCCCTGATGTGTGTTATTCCTCTCTTTTCTCTCTCTCTGTCTTTGTGTGCCTCCCTGCCTCTCCACTGTGTATCTGTGTATCACGGCTGCTATAAGCACTGCAGGCGTGAAGGAGACAGATCCCAGCAGTACAGTATGATCTGGCACTGGTGTGTCCCCGCCCCAGGGGAGTCTGGGAGAATGAGTCCCAGCGGAGGTTTGTTTAAATGCTAGAGGGAGTGTTTGCCCCAGACTAGTCTCTCTCGCACTAATGGATATGTCTGTGTTATTGATAGTAGGAGTGCAGGAAAATATGTGGATAAGCTTTCTTATGCATTCATTATACTGCGGCTGCACAAGGTGACGTCTTATTGCCCTTGTAGGTTAGATCTTTGTATCGAGGCAAACAGTTGTGGCTTTCTGCGTTAGTTAGATATTTCTTAAAAAATAAGATTATGATATCAGCCTTGGCCGGAAAGAGAGGCTGCATCAGAGGAGAGTTTCTAAATCCTCTTCATGAACAAATACGACTGAAAAAAACTGTAGTTTTAGTATAAACAGGAAGCAAATCTTCATAGGCAGGAAAAGAAGAAGAGTTTTATTATAGTGTGATTAGTAGCTGCCAGAACCTCAGTCTCAACATTAGCAACACATTAGACACTAAAAAGAGGACATTAAGGCTGCTTTAATCAATAGATTGATATAAGCAATGATTCCAACTGCTGTGTATAACATAAAAGGGGTCGTTTGTATTGACAAATCCACAGAATTATTGGTTGACCTTGCGGTTCCCTATTGTGCAGCATTTTAGACTCTTTCAGCTCAAAGTTTTGGTTCATTCTCACCGCTTTCATCAGTGCTCACAGCAGCATTTAGCTGTTTCAGGGAAAAATACTAGGGCTGTCAATCGATTAAAAAAAAAACAAAACTAATTAATCACACAATTTTCTGTAATTAATCACGATTAATCGCATTTTCTTAATGAGGCTTGTAATGGTTATTTAATTATGAAAAATCATGGAATTAATGTAGACACAGAAAATATATTTAAAATTTAAATTCAAAAACCATTTTAATAACTTTGAGTGAACACAGTTTCTCTCCAAGTTTAACAAAGAAACAAAACATCTTTCTTATATCCACTAACAGAGATAATAACAAAACCCAGACTTATATGTTAAAGAGCAGGTCCAC
>JAQLOL010000008.1:19509566-19521065 GCA_029783665.1 Naso thynnoides
AACCTGCCTGTGACGTCTTGGTGACGTGTGCGCACTGCGCGCCGGTCAGCCAAACTTCCACTGCACCGGCTGCGCACACCTTGCACTGAGAGTAGTCCAGGTTTGAGGTGGCGAGCTTTTGGCGCACCCTCAGCGGGGCATTTTCGCACAAAACTTTGACTGCGCCATGATGAATATGTGAAACCTCCCCCTGTCGCTCCGCCACACCCATCTCGGTGCAGCGCAGTCTACCAAACTGCCAAACTGACCACGCACCGAGCTGCGCTGCTCGAAACTTGCACTGTGACAGCTTCGACACCCTGCGTCACCCTGCACCACGCCACGAAACTAGGGCCCTATATGTCCAACCCTCATCCTCGATTTTTGATCACAATTACTTAATCACAACCCACGTTACACTTTGTATCAATTACAAGCTGAATTGTGTGTTCATCTCATGACCTACTTCCTTCATCCACTTCATCCAGTCAGTATATTTAGGATATATGCAATATTTGAGGCCTAGAATTGAAGGTTCTTGCTTGACTGCTGGTGTCATAACACGCGCTACCACTCAAGGCTGCAAAAAAGAACGAATCCTTGATGAAAGAATAATTGTGTGTAGAGAAAAAAAAGACCCCAAATACCCTGTCTTCAGGGGGCACTTTGGTGAAAATGACTTGTCTAATCTTATTAAACTCGGAGTGTTGCCACTATTTACTGGTTTTAAAGAGGATAAGCTACTTACAGAGTTATGGGGAATGAAGTAAAACTGTGTTGTGTGAATACCCCTCAACGTCACTCACCCTGCATATAGCAAACTGTTCATCCCCATGCCATCACACGCCAACAAAAGCAAATACAATTGTTTACAATGTGTATGAAAAGATTACACACAGGCTGTGCTGTCATGTGACTTCAATCTGCCACAAAAACAGTTTGTGACTTTCCCGTAACATTAGCAGGCAGGGTTTCATGCACCCCGCGGCTATCACACATACAAATGCCAACACACACATTCAAGGAACACAAATGCATGCATGCACAAACACTTGCGCACAAACGCACACAAGCACCAAAGAATCCAGCAGGCTTTGGGAGAGATGCCCTGACCTCTGGTTCCCAGTCAAAGGGGTGCTGTTCACCAGTACACAACAGCACCACTGATCCCCTGTGCTCCTCTTGTAAATTTTGCTCTTTCTCCTCGGCACTCAGAAGAACCCTGTGTTGTTTTGTGAAAAGGAGGAGGAGGAAAGGGGAGGAGTGGAGAGGCAAGAGAACAGAGGAGTGAAGGCACTGTCTGTGTGAGACTGCTAAATCACTATGTCTGCATGAAGGCTGGGATTGTGCATGTGCTCCTTTGTGTGTGTGGTGTGTGTGTGTGTACGCACGGGCACCCTTGTGTGGTGTGTGACCCTCTACAGTACATGGGTGCATAAAAAGAGCAGAGAACAAGGGACCTTTAGACTGGGATGTAAACCTAGACCAATGTTACAGGCCAAATACGATTAGCTGGTCTAATGGACACACTTATTTTTATTATTCTGCATCATTGCTACAGCCTGGAAAAAACAGGCTCGCTACTGCTAGCAGCCCTGCGGCTACGACATCGTGTTAAGGAGTCTTCATCCCAGCCACGTCTAATTTCCAAGAATTCACTCATTCATCCTCCCATTTTGCCAGATTAAAATGTTACCTCAACAGGATTTTCCCTCTATCTCGATAATTTATTCATTTAAAGTGTGCACAAAAGCTACTTATATCATTCGTGACAGTCTGCTTTGCTGTGCTGTGTCCATGAAATTTAATACAGTCCCTTCCTTATTACAGATGGGAATGTGGATCTGTGCAATTCAGCTTAATGAGTATAAATAAATCAGTGATATTGAGGGAGGAGCCACTCGGCTACCCCTCCTCCATCTCTTTAATCTAGCCCTCCTCATTAACACGGGCGTAAATATGTAAATGAGATGAGACAGCATGGAAATATACAAGCCTATTACACAATTAACATGACTGCTTGATTAAGTAATATAGAGACTTTATAATATTGCCATGCACGCTTGCGTATATGCTCGCACAATAAAACTCATTTATTGTGTGAGTAATTGTCTTCAGTGCATCTTCAACAACATCCACTTCCAGTCACATTTTTTTTTTTCCGGTTCTTGCTCAGTATGAAATAATCTATAGTTTGACTTTGAACCAAACACAAAGCCCTAAATCCCAATGTAATACATCCTGCAGCCAGAAGAGCAATGTGATTCAAACTCATTGAGATTAACAACATAACCATATAACGTTGCATCTAATCCCATTCTCCTCCTGATTACCTAAGAGCCAGATACCATCTAAATCTGCTCAATAATTGCAATGCAGATGATAATCAAGCAGGATGGAAAGAGAGTGACAGAGAGGGGTATCGCCAGTTTGACATGATTACAGCAGCGGCCTCAAGGGACCCATATCTTGATTTATATTAAACCATGCTCGTCAAATGGAAAGCACGCGTCTTTAATACGACCGTATATCAGACGCAGCATAAAAATCTGAGGTTCCATCAAGTCCATGAACAGTCCATGAGGGGGTTGATTAAATGAAGAAAGACGGAATGAGGAAAAAATCTAAATACAGTGTTGATCAGAGAGAAAACGCGAAATGACACCCAGCAAATATTTTGACACTGAGAATAAATTGATACGACAGCCTGCGCCAGAAAAAAATGGACCTGGAAAACAGCAGCTGTAAATAACAGACCTAAAGGGACGACCTCAGCAATAATCCACTGAATAATGTGAATGATCTCATAACAACACAATGTAAATATGTGACTAATATCAGCTCAAAATCATTGCCAAATATGTTTTGTAGAGTCATTTCAGCCAAATTACAAACTGGCCCCTTGTGGTGTTTGGCCACGTAGACAGTATTGCCATATTGGGTCATTTTCAGGCAAACAGAGCAAAGTTGTGTTTACTTTGGACAGACTAAACTTGCTTTTGCTAGTAGAAAATTTGGCTGACAGAAAGTTGTAGATATAGTCTATAGTGAACTTACCCAACTTACTCTCTAGTTTAAGGGAAAAAAGCCCTTTTGGGGAATTTAAGGCTTTTCATCCAAAGACCGGATGAAAGACGGTAACATGGATGCCTTACCCTTCTCTGTGCGATCAGTAGACTGCTACCCCCCTGTGCCAGAAGTTTTGCTTGTTCATTGGAAGTTATGGGCAGACACCTTTACCTCTGTCTAAGGCCCCTAAAACGCATCCAAAAATCTCCAACATGCTTAATCCACATGTTATGATGGGGCTTATTCACCAACACTATAGAGATATTGTCTTTGTGGGTGGAAATACAGAGGAACTAGTTGGCTGGGCATAGAGACACAGCACCTCGGTAGTTTCAGTTATGACAAAAAACATATTTTTTTATAGTGTGGTGAATGTGCAAGTTACCACATGACCACGTGATTGCAAATGGGAGGTGTTGGAGGTTTTTGAATGTGTTTTAGACAGAGGTAAAGGCATCTCCCCATTACTTCCACTGAACATGCAAAACTTCTCACGCATGGTGGGTATCTAGTGACCTACTGAACACACAGAGAAGGGAAAGACATCTC
Organism: Naso thynnoides; assembly: GCA_029783665.1. Taxonomy (NCBI): domain Eukaryota; kingdom Metazoa; phylum Chordata; class Actinopteri; order Acanthuriformes; family Acanthuridae; genus Naso; species Naso thynnoides. Next base: position 19,513,164 of record JAQLOL010000008.1, read on the forward strand.
TGTTCTTTTCTTACATGCAGTAAGGATTTCAGATAATTAGACTAAATTCCGACAAAAAGTGATGTTTTCCTTCAACAGTTAAAACTAACATTGTAGTGTGACCAACAGTCTTTACACACCATATAAGATAACTTTTGAATAACAAAACAGAATGTCACTTCAGTTCATTTTAACCTAGTCTACAAACAAAACAGACATCAAACACGAACATCTCACCCAGGTACTGAGATTATTGCTAAACTGTTGCTAAAGGACCACTGTTCCCAAATTACTTGGATGTGTTGAAGAGTGGTAAATGCAAGCTGTAAGTAACATTTTGTCAGCGTCCTACCTGTGTTTATTTTGTTGTCAGTAATCGGACAAAATGGGTTGTAAGTAAAGAGGAGTGCGGAGGCATGCACGGAGGAGGGAAAGGCGGAGGAGGAAGCTACACAGACCATTTTGAGAGAATGCAGAAAAAAGAGGTTAGACCGAGGCCGCCAGTCACAGTTTTCTGAAAATCTACAGACTCTACTGTTCAATCGGTTGTGTCTAGCTGATCTACAGGAGACCAAAATTAAAATCAAAGAACCGAGAATGAGTGTAACATGTCCTCTTTAAAAAAAGGTAAAGAAATATACTTTTTTTATTTGGGTGAACTGAACATTTAATGTGGATTTTACTATGTCATGAAGCTGAAACTGTGAAATTGAGTTGTAATGTTTAAGTCAAACTTGTTACACCTTCAGTGAGCGTATCTGCAATTTGACATAAACTATGTCTGACGAGAAAAAAATTAGACAGGCACAACACCAAAGGGTAAAACTGACATAAAGCCCTGCAGATGACCCAATTTTCTTCAAGGGAAAACTTCATGAAAGAAAAAGATGGATGATGATCACATGATAACGTTCTTTCACATGCAACACATTAGCAGCGCAGCACAGAGAAGTAACTGTGGCCTGCGCGAGAAATTCTTGCTATCGGAAAACAATGCCGCGCACTGTGTGTACAAAGAACAAACTGCACTGTCCAATCGGAGGAAACCAAGGAGTTGGGCAACGCATACTGCATATATCACGCAGTCATAAACGGCCTGAGGATGAGATTAGCCTGTGACGGAGTCTGTGTGCAAATACCAGTACACATACTGGTGGCATGAGACCATCTACGCCACAGAGACAAGAGTCGAGCTGCAGCAATATGAAGACAAAGAGCTGCTTTTCCACCTCCCCTTCAACATCCATCTTTCTCTCTTTCCCTCTTTTCTCTCTATCTTGCACTCTGTTGCTCTCTCAAGAAAAAACATGCTTTAGAAGGTGTCAGGCAATCAATATAGTGATGAGGGCTGTTGTTTTGAGGCCTGATATACTACACGCACACCAACACAAGAGTAATGACTACTATCCATGGGCACTGTAACAGTCATGAATTATACTTTATTGGCTGCACTTTGTCAGATATATGACTCTCCTGCCTGCTCATATATATTCTGCAGCTGACAAGATTTGATACATACATGAGCGCGCATGCACACACACATATACACACACACAAAGGTAAGAAACACTGATCACAGAACATTCTATAAACTCCCCAACCATGACCTGAGGCCTTCCACCAGCTCAGAGAAAAAATACAGATGAAAGCTTTTAAAAATAACAGAACAAGACATTTTAAAATCAATACTTGTTTCTTGTTTTTTTTTTTTCCATCTTGAATAGTGCTTGATGACCCCACACCATTAGAGCAGACTTGGAAGCGCGTCTGTGACGTGCTTAATACACTGAGCGGCATGAACAATGCTGGGGCTGATTGTAAGTGCCTGTATGCACCTGGGGGGGTTAATAAAGGGGATTGTTCTATGTTGTATTTTCTCTTTACTCATTTATGTTCAGCTCGGTGGAGGTCAGACATAGTGTCCCTGAAGCCATACAGTAGAGTGTATGTTTTCAGCAGGATGAAACTCAGTGGCCTTGACCAGAAGAACAGAAAACAGAGTGAGCACACACTCTCTGCTTCACTGACTAAATCAATCTTTAATACGCCACACTGCTGCCTTCTAAGAAACCCTAAGAAATTCAGAAACCGTAAACCATGTGGCACACACTGTATATATACAGTGTGTGTGGAAGTGTGAATCTGTGCACGCACAATGTGTGCATGATAAAATACACCATATAAATGTTAGAGCACGGTGCAGGTTCAAAGGTGGAAGCGTGCCCATACTTCTCTCCTCACCAAAGAAAGATCAAGTTTCAGCAGCCAGGTCAGCAGCATGAAAAATACACACACCCCCATTGTGACACGCTCACACATGAACAAACACCTGGCTGCACAGCCTGCGGATACCTTACATCTCTTCCACTCGGCCACGAGCTCCTCAACTGCAAAAAAAAGCACTCCGACTCCACACAGTTGGAATACCCGACCGTTCCAAGGAGCCAGTTCATTCATTTCGCCTGCTTGGCTCAGAGAGTTGGCTAATGACATGACAGAGGAGCTCCATGCAAATAGCCAACATCTGTCACAGCGCTTGCTCCACTCCATATATTTATTTGCTGATCCTACTTAATATTTCTGCATATTACTGGCTGTTTGTTGGAGGCGGACAGTGATGCATGTTCCTGCATGACGCCATACAAAAGAAAGCAATCTCTTGCAACCCTCACATCTACTCCTGCAGCTTCTTCTAAATGCATATTTTGTGCTGGCTTTGCAGCCCGCTGAAGGTCAGAGCAAAGTAAGGCCCCCTTTATTGTGGAAATAGGAGAAACACATTTGGTGGAGTTAATGTGTGCTGCATTTATCACCGACACAATAAGGAAGGCTAGATAATATATCTCATGCAATGTGGAGGGAATATATTACATGTAGGTGTTGTGATGGCTGAATCTGGGTGCTATCTGTAGGGGGTTATTTAGGTTTATCTTGTATCAGGGTGACATTCAGATCCTGAATATCCAAGGTGCCCGCTGACTTAGTTTAAACTCATTTCGCCATGTAAATGCAAATGTTTATATACCTACACTAAAACTTTAATAACTCAGATGCCTCTCTCTTATCTTAAAATAGGAGCCGGTCAGATATGAAATCCTCCTGAGACAACCTATTTGGCATTTAGCTGTCAGTACCTCATCACCTTACTCTGCCGTCTCCCCCAACTTCTTCTTCTTTTTTTATCGCACAAGGGGGGTGGGGTCAAACGTCGACATGGCTGTTTTTTTCCTGTCTCTGATCCAGTGTCAGCCTTCAGAAACGATCCCTCACCGACACGGGGCTGTCTCAGGTGCCCCGAGCGCTGACTGGCAGGCCTTGGAAGTGGAGAACTGCTTTAGCCCGACGTTCAGTCAGCCTGCTTGCTCGCTGACACATTCAGACAGATACATCACTGAGGGCCAATGACAGCTCGTTATTGCTAGAGATGATAGAAGCTCACCACAGGGATTTATATCAAAGCAAGAATGTTTGTGTGTGCGCGTGTGCGTGCAGGGGCGCATTAGATGAGAGGTGAAGACACGGGGTATGAGGACTGCCAGCAGTTTTCTAACCTGAATATGGAGGAAAAGGGTCCCGACTTGAGCTGGAAGGGATTCAAAAAGCACAAACATCCAGCTTTTAAATTCAAAGACATTATTCTTTTTTCTTGTGATTCGACTTCTTGGCAGTCCTAATCTTACGAAAAAGAATAAAGTTTCGGGCCCTGTTTATTTGGTGGTTACAGTTACAAAATAATTGCCTACCAATGGAAACTACTGGAATCAAATTACTTGTTTCTTGGCTTGTCTGTTCACTTCTGTGGAAAGGGCAATCTAATTAACAAACAGGAGTGAAAACAGAACAACATGTATACAAACAAACCACAAAATAATGAGGAAAATATGTTTTTAAGTATATTTGAATGGAAAACGCTGCATGATTACATTAATATATATAGTTTCTTCTCTAATACTCCTTATTAGTTGAAAGTAAAACCATAAATTTCCTGTAATGTGCATCGCTAAAGACAATTTATTGATAAGTAGATTTGATGACTAATTAAAGGAGGTAAACAATATTTTATACCAACACCAGATCAAACTACTAAAATGAAAGGAGTAGCTCATAGTGACCAGCCCAAGGAGAGTCAGTACCAGAATCTGTATTTGCCTTAAAGTGACAACGAGGAACTTTCAGTTTTTGTTGATTCTAGCGCCCCCTTTGGACAAAAGCTGTAGTGACACAAGCACCCACTGTTGTAATGATCTTTGCTAGCGCGTGCCAGGCAGGGAGAACTCATCATAACATCGGCAGCACATGTGTTTGTTTTGGAAGCGAGAGAAAGAGAGACCACACAATGGATCGTGATGAGGTAATGTATTCGTGACTGAGAAATAAGTGATAGGCCAGTTGTGAGGCAGTAATGTCCCCCGGGAGCTGTTACCTCTATTTTCTGCAGGCTAAGGCTACACAGCCATTTGCATTAATGTTACATGCTAAGATGCAAACCGACAACTGTAGGCATAGAATATTATTATGTTGTTGCCATTGCACAGAACAATGAAATTTTAAAAAATAAATCAATAAATAAAGTTTTGTCTGAGTAGATTCAGACCTGATCACGGGCATTAATAGTAACTACATAAAAACAGCATTCTTTTCTCTGAAAATCTCATTTGCTGTTACAGGAAATCAGTAATCATCAGGGGAATCATGAGACTGTTTCATAAAGATGTTAAAGTTCCTTGTGGTCACTTTAACTTTGCAGAGTTGTTACGCTTATTTCAAATTATCTTTTTGATTTACAGCAACTATTTCACTGCTCTCACAGAGCCTATGCACACCTAGTATTAACGTGTATCCTGGGCGATCCCACCACAAATGGACAGAATAAATACAGGTGTAAATTTACAAAACTGTGTCCTCTATGCACCTCATGATCTTAAGCTGAGATCACATTCAGAGGTAGTCTGGGACACATTTGTGTGCACATTCTTTTAGAAGTGTGCGCACAAGTGGGTGCTGGGCCACATTTTAGTACCGCCTACCCCTAGATTTCATAAATATCGACCAAATTCCCTTTAAAATTGTGCAATTTTTAGAGTTGTGAAAAGAAACAAAGAGAAACTTAAACTTTGTGAAACACCTGTGGCAATTTCTTCCTTACTCTTAATCGTCAATATAATAGTTTCAGTGTGTTACTTTTTATTCAGTGCTGAATGCAATCCATTTAGTTTTTTCTTTGTTTGTAAAAAACATCAGTTTGTCCCTTCACTGGCCTGTTGGCGATGCTAACGCAGTGCTCTCTGGCCGTGGGAGCATCTTCATAACTGTTAACAATATGCAGCTGTTTCAACACACTGGTTCAGCTGATTTCACTATTTAAACTTAATTTGCCAAAGGGGGCAACACTGTATTGATGGTAACCATGTCAATATTTACAAATACAGTAAACAGTAACCAATATAGGCTACTTCTTTGATCCAGATTGCATTAAAAAAGATTCATGCAGAAAAGTGAAAAGTATGATTTTTTTTTAATTGAACTTGGAGTTACAAGCTGAAATTGTTTCTGGAAGGTTATTATAAGAATATAAAGAACATGTTAATTATACACAGGTCCCATGCAGTCTTGTGATGAGGTTTCCTGGTTCTTATCATGAATGTATTAAGAAAGCTGGATACAGCAGAGCTGCCCACAAAGCATTTTCTCCATAGGCTGCCATTGTAAAAGAGACGTCAACAAAACTGTTGACAGGTTGCCTTGAACTGCAATTAAGCTCAATTATAAGTTTTTCTATTCTTAAAGCAACACTATGTTACTTTGATCCACTGCTTCGAAAAACGAAACTTAACGATTCACGTTCATATGTCGCATGAAACAATAATATGAGTAAAACTGGGTCATATTTTATGGAGATGATGTCCTACGACCGCTCTGCCTCAACTCTGTGATTCATGGAGGTTTCTGAAAGCAACACATAGGCTGCCTGCAGACCGAAGCTGCAGCAGCCGGTCGATGCTGCTAAAATAAAAGGCTGCAGACAGACAGGGCAGTCGTCGAACACCAGAGGGAAAACCAGCGGGCATTTTCTCCGTAAAATATGACCCGATTTTACTAAAATTGCTATTTTGTGCGATGTATTAATGTGCATCGATAAGTTTTGTTTTTCAGAGCAGTGGATCGCAGTCAAAGTTACACAGTGTTGCTTTAATTTCTAGTCAAAGGTTTCAATTCGGAACATCTTCTCCTCAAGCTGAGAAAAGTGATTATAAAATCAGTGACATCATCAAAATGTAAAGTCTAAGGGCCAGCGGGGGGTGGGGGGGAATCTGGATTACTCATATTCAGTGCGAAGGAAGGAAGTAAACCAGGAAGCCAGAGAACTTTTTTTGAGCAATTCTCACTGGTTTGAATGGACGTCCATTTGTACTGTCTCCACTTCTCTTAATACATCCACGGCTTTTACCCATGGGGCCCGGGTTCAGCTTCTGGTATGCAAACAATTTCATGTCTGTTTTTCAGTCAAGATTCATTATTCCTCCTTGCCCTCATGTACTTTTTTAGCACAGCACCCTGTATATACAGTACACCAGGGGTCTTCAACCTGTTTCAACCCAGGGACCCCTTAAGTGATAGAGAAACAGAGCAGGGACCCCCAGATTTAAAAAAAAAAGAAAAAGAAAAAGTGTTGCCTTTAATACGAGCCAGCAGTTTTCAACCTATTTTATACTCAGTCATTATATTTGTAAAAAGTAGCTTATTATTGCTGATTAATATTAGAGTTTACTTTTAATTAAGTTTACTCAATGTAATTTCTGTTTTTAAAATTCCCACATTTAAATTATTTTGACGAAAAATTTTAACTATTTCGGGGGACCCCCTGCAGCACCTCCACCGACCCCCTAGGGGTCATGACCCCCTGGTTGAAGACCACTGCAGCACACAATAGTAATGTGACTTTAAATTGGAACTGTGCTGTAATTAGCGCTGAAATGTTGCACTTAGCATCTTTAACTGTCTGCTGGCTCGAGTTCCATGTTTAGCGTACAGACGTGAGAGTGATGCTGTTGTTTTTCCTCTAAGTCAGAAAGTCACATGAGTTGGCTAATTATTTATACTCATGGAAACAGATGGTGGACTTTGATTCATCAGTGTGGTTACAGTTTAAATGTATTTTCATGCTGCACTGTGATTGTCTGTAAGTGTGTCTGTGTCGTGTTTTCTAAGCTTGTTCACACCTTCAGTTCTTCTTCCCACAGTTTGATGACACTTGTGACGCATATTGTATATTTCAGTGTGTGTGTGTGTGTGTGTGTGTGTGTGTGAGGGTGGTGTTTTGGGGTCTGCGTGTGTGAAACGCATCATTATTATCATCATTCCATAAAACAGTCAATCCGGGCTACAATCAGGCCTTTTCATGCGAAGGCCAGGACAAAATGAAGCTTTCATGCTCAGACAGTGAAGCCTATTGATCTCGGCGATGTAATATGAAATGACTTCTGTGTTATTATTTCTCTTGTACTCTGTGACCCAGATAGAGCATGAAATGAGTGAGTGTATGTCAGTGTGTGTGTGTGTCTTAGGGGAAGATGTGCCTCTTTTTATATCTGACCTCAGTTATGCAACACAGGTTATTCAACATGTTAAGCCAATGGGAGGGTTACACCCTGGAGAGTGTGTGTGTGTGTGTGTGTTGTTGTGTTTGTGTGATTGGAAGTGTGTGCTCATCAAGATGTGCTTTTCCTGTGTCGCCTTTTTTTTAAAGATTCATTTTTGCTTACCAGTTTAGGATCAAAAGTGGTGAACAGCAGAGGACAGCGGAGGAGTGATGAGTCATGTTCTATCTGTAACTGTGATACATAACCACTGAGAGAGAGAGAGAGAGAGAGAGAGAGAGAGAGAGAGAGAGAGAGAGAGAGAGAGAGAGAGAGAGAGAGAGAG
>JAQLOL010000008.1:19521165-19536716 GCA_029783665.1 Naso thynnoides
GTTATGAGTCTTTTTCTATATGTATCTGTGATATATAAACACTGTGAGAGAGAGAGAGAGAGAGAGAGAGAGAGAGAGAGAGAGAGAGTCCTGCTGTTACACTGAGTGACTGATGTGATTGTAACCAGATCCCGCCTGCATTAGCCTCTTTCTCTCTAATGTAACTTCCACTCTTTGCGCAGCCAGACCAAAGCTTAAACTCAGCAGCCACTGAAACTGTGTCAGACACGCTGCAAGAATGTAACAGATTTATCTCATTCAAAATCTCATTTTAATAAATGAGCGTCAGTTCGGTGTGTTCAGTCCGGTTTCTTTTCAACAATGACAATTCCATCTACATGCAGATCTTTACTGTGGGTACATTTGCCGTTTGAATCCTGTTTGATAAGTTTTTCTGGGAAATTCAAGTCAGCAGACGAATCAGTGAGTATTATGTGAATGATTTATTTATAGCTGTGTTATGGGCACAAACAGCAACAGCCCGGCTGAACACAAAGATGAAAGAGCAAAACATTTTAAAAGTAAAAGGGGTTTCTACGATGTGTTTTAAAACTCACTTGATTAATTGTCACTAATTAGGATTCCCTGGTTTAGGCTTAACTTGAAGCGGTTTCGATTCCTTTTTTTTTTTTGTTTGCAGGAGGTATCTTTATATAGCTTTTATTCTTTGTGCGTTCAGCACCGTTTCTCTGAAAAAAATAAACTGAAGGCTGTTCAGGCTTAGGCGTCTATGAGCATCGCCCCAGTCAGCCAGGATCAATATGAGTGCTGTGGAATAATTATGACATGAGTCCAAATGATCATCTGACCATATTCTGAAGCGTTACAAACACCTCAGGAGCCTGTTGTGTGACTGAAGGGCCAATCACACTGAGAAGTGTTGCTAAAGAAGCATCGCCAGCAAAAACCATTGTTGTCCTCTGGCACTGCATGCCTGTCGGGCGCTACTCTCTTGCATGATGCGTTTTCTGGCGGTTTTTGTTTTTTTTCCTGGAGATGCACTTCCAAGGCATTCTTGGAGTGGCTGTGCCTGGTGCGACGCTTCACGGTGTGATCGGCCCTTGCGAACATTGCTAATAAATCACCAAATTCATACTGTATCATATAATACTGTACACACTTACTGTACCAAATGACACTTCAGCTTTGGAAAATTGACCATTTTCCAGCTGTTTCGTAGATATTTACTGACACAGTTTACTACATGTGTTCTCCTCTTACTAATCTTCTCAACACAACTTCACCAAAGTTACATACATTACCTCCAGTGATGTCACTTGAGTCAGTGGTGACTAGGGGTTAAAGGCTATAAGTTTAAAACTGAAAAAAAAAGGTGGAGTTGGACAGAAGTTATCATATCAAACCTCTGTAGCCTGCTATTAGTCCCTGCTTGAGGCTAACATCTCAATTAGCCGCTACTGGCATAACACAACTGCAAATAGTGCCTAAATCTTGCCCCCTCTGGTGGATCCCATGGGACCTTATTTTTGAAAAATTTTGTACAGTAGTCAATCAACACCAATCAGCAATCAACATTTATTTATATAGCCCTTCACAGTATTGTTCCAAGGTCTCAGAACAGCAAGTGCAAAAGTACGATCACCCAATTGTTTTATACCTCGACCTTGGGACATCTAAAATATGTTGATTGGATGAACGCAATGACCTACTGTCCTCTCGGAGGGTTAAAATCTCGACCAAGTAAGTAAGTAAGCCGCGGCCAGACCACTGATGGTCTAAAAAACAAACATTAAGATCTTAAAATCAATTCTAAAATGAACCGGAAGCCAGTGGAGAGAGTGAAGAATAGGAGTGATGTGTTCACGCCTAGAGGTATTCGTTAAAAAGCAAGCAGCAGCATTTTGCAAAAGTTGAAGGTGCAAGATGGAAGATTAATTGAGGCAAACATTGAGTGCATTACAATAATCCAGCCTTGAACTAATAAAGGTGTGAAGTGCCTTCTCTAGATTGCGCCTGTTAAGAAAGGGCTTAACTTTAGCCAGAAGACGAAACTGGAAAAGCTCATCTTAACAATGTTGTTAATCTGTTTATCAAATTTCAAGCTACTGTCAAAAGTCACCCCCAGATATTTTTAACAGCTGGCTTAACAAACCAAATCACAGCACCAAATCTTGAGACATTTGGGTTTGAGATGCATGCAGTACCAAAGACAATACATCCAGTTTTATCCTCGTTTAAATATTTAAATTTTTGTGACAGCCACAGCTTGATGTTAATACAATTAAATAGAGTTTAGTGCGATGTAGAGACAAATTACTTTTTGATTCCACATGAACTGGGCAGCCAATCTAAAATGTGATGTTTGTCAGTTTTAAAGAAATTGTGAAAGTCAAGAAAACAGCAGTTTATAACTGCAGGAGTTTAAGACTCTAAAAAAATATGCAAGAGAGAGTTAGAGAGGCCACACACCTGACCGTCGCACAGATAACAGCATGATAATGACCAACGAAACCAGCTAACTCTCCTTTTGTTTAGCTGCAGCGCTCAGCTAGCATGGTAAACCAGACCCAAAATTCACTTTGCGAATAAATTAACTTTATGATATGTTCTATTATGTTATGATTGAGATTCTGAGCTGCCATGCATCACAGAAAAGAGACAGTTAAAGGTTTTTTGTTTGAAATAAAACTACATTATCGCTGAGTAGATGCAGCTACAGGCTGGAAGCCCCGTCCTCTCGCTCAAGTGGCTCAAACATCTGTAGCCTGCAGGCTCAGACAAGAAGAGTGGCGGCTAACGTTAGCTTTCCACAAGCTGTAAAGTAATCACATAGACATTGTTTCATTGTGCGGTGATATTGGCTATTTTTTGTCAGTTTTAGTGCTTTTCTATGGTGTTTTTGAACATGTTGTGTTGTACCCAAGGCTGCATGAGAGTCTCATGTCGGTAGCAAGACTCAAACTAAAGGCTCCCATTCTTCCCTACGTGTAGTAATCACAAACAAGCAGTACATTTTGTGTTCCCAGAGTTGCTATCCATCTGGTTGGAACATTCCTTGTATTTAATTTGGCATAGTTTTCACTAACAGGGTTTTTTTGTTAACCTGGTAAACCAAAGCCGTAGGCCTCTGCCATTACTGAACTACCGTGAACAAGCGCAACTGGTCACCAACAACTGTTGGTCACCAACAACTGTTGGTCACCAACAACTGTTGGTCACGTCATTGTGGAACACGAGAGATGTATTTCACTAATGTTATGCTAGTAGCATACAACGAAATTGCCTTTTCCCCACTGCGCAAATATACATCAGTAAATAGACAAATAATTTAAAATGAGTCACTTAAATATAAACAAAGCACAACAGCAAAATAGGCCCTGGGTTAAAATAATATGATATGAAAGGAGGCAGGTGATGTGATTTAGTTCAGAGTCAATCACACATGATTGTGTAATGATTGATTCAACTGCACAGTGGCACTTGGGTAAAAGGTCCAATGGAGTCCACCAGAGGGGGCGTGACTTAGCCACTCTCTTTCTGAGAAAGCTGAATTGCATTGTAGGTAATGTCGACACCAGGTTGAGAAAAGGAAAAAGAATCAGTGGACTATGGAAGATGATATGTCTGGTTTTTCTGTCAATCATGACTTAAGAACACTTGGTCCAGAATTCCTGTAGGTTTTCCTCTCATGAAGATGTGGAAACTGAACTACTCTAACTACATTTTGACTTTCTGACTGGTTTGTTGATCAGTCAACGTTCATCGACAAGAGGCTTCACAAGCTGTTGGCAAGCTCAGAGCATTCAAACCTCTGATGGTTGTCCACACCTGTCGCACACGATGTCGCATGAAGGTTTGGCTGATGTCATATGTGAGTCATTAAGGTCACGGGGCAGCCATGTCACTGTGGCCACATGAAACACGGGAAGGTGTGAATTGTTGTGAGACTGCCTGCAATTTCTGCCTGCAGCTGATAATTTGTGAAACAGCAATGACCTGGATGGCTGAAAATCCTCATGGCTGGACATCACTGGATGTTCCCATGACCTCTTTTACACAGCAGGGTCTTTATGTAATAGGCCCGCCAGCACAGCCAGCCATACAGTGGCTTAAATCTGATACTAAGTGCCTGGAATGATGATTAAAATATTCTCTAGTGAGTGCAACACAGCTTTTAGCGATCCTGAAAATGATCCAATTTGCTATTTAGACAATTCATTTTTTTATTATAGGGACTGTGATGATGCCAGCACCACATACGTAGCCACATCAGCATCACACCTGTAATCAGAGTAAAGAAATCCCTCGTGAGTTTTGCGCCAATAATAATGCATGACTTCATTTCTGAACTTCATCACTTAAACGGTGTGTGACTCCGTTTCTCCATATGTGAGCATGTTTGGCATCCTTTGGGAGATGGGACTGTCAAGCATGCAGAAATCAAGGCTTTAACTATAAATACTGCTGATGTCCCATATTTCAGGTGAACAAACAACAGTCCGCTTACACTGCTGGTTTCAGCTCTGTACTTATCAGATTAGTCAAGTTTAAGTCTCTCAGATGGGAACTGAGTCCCATCATCCCTTTCAGAGTTTGTTTTTGTGTGCAATTTCAATCACGCAGGGACTAGACCACTATATGTGTGTATTTGAGTGTGTGTGTGTGTGTGTGTGTTCATGTAGGTCTGTAATGCTCATCAGTATTCATCTGCCAGAAATATGCATTTTTAGAATGGGCCGTCGTCTGGCTGTGAAAGTAAGATAACACGAATATTGCACCTTTTTGAAAAGGACTGAAAGGGGACAAATCTTTAAGCACTTGACCCTCTGCCCCGCTAAAGAAAATAGCTAAGTATGTAATTTAAAAGTGTGAAATGTGATTGCATGTTTTTTAGCGGTAAAACCACTTGCAAAACCATTTTGAGATTTTCCCCGTGCCTAGATAAGGAGACTTTGAAGAAGCAATTTCATGTGATGTTAGTCCAAATCCATTCCCCCGAAGCCTTTAAGCTGGGGCTGAAATCTCGCTGGTGTGAGGAGTTTGTGTCTTACTGATCGGCTAAGCCCTGTGCCTCTTTAGCTGCCACTATTCACCGCACTGCTCCCTTATTGGGACACACTTTAGCCTCACACAAGTCAGAAGTCAGGGTGGCAAATGACAGCCAGACAGGTTCAGGTTTAACTGTGAGGCTGCAAAAAGCGAGACAAGGACTTGTGTGATAATTTCAGATAAACTTTTTAAACAGGAAAAGTAACACAAAGCATAAAAACAGAGGAAAAGCCTTTAGCCACTAGCTTTAAACAAATCAAAAGGCATAAAAGATGAGGGAAGTGAAAACAAAACAAGACAAAAAAAGGGTTCAATCAGCATCAGAGGCAGCTAAATATTCCATATGCTCCAATAACATTTGTTGATCCTTCGCTCTGAACTAAGCTCACAGAAGTTTCTCATAGTTTTTAATTACCAGCTTCTCTGCCGCTAGAACAACATCACACCCGTTCGACTTCATCTGCACGCTCTGCGATTCTCTCCAACCTCGCCATCTCTGCTCTCCTTTGCCTTTTAGTCTTGTTTTCTTTTTAAAATCTCTATCACTTTTCTCTTATCTTTCTTTCCTGCGACATGACGTGAATCAGAAAAAAAAAGCCGTGAAAGCAGTGGAAGCTTGCAGAAAGATTGCAGGGCAATTGCACGAGAAACAAACATCAACAACCCACGACAGCCGCAGCAGCAGCATCCACAGCCGCAGCTGTAGACGAAGACCCTTCTCTTCAGCGGCAGCAGCATCACATGAGCCCCCAGATAACATTTACCTCAATTTACACAGTTAAAAGAAGGGACCAAGACAGGAGGAGAGATTGCAAAGACATTACGTGTTGGTGTTTGTTGTTTGTCTTTGCTGCCAGGCTGATGGGAAAGAGAGGGAGGTCAAATGGTTAAGTGAGGTTAGTGTGTGTTTGTGTGTGTGTGTGTGTGTCTTTGTGAGAGAGTCATCCACAGACACAAATGCCAGCACATCCGCCTCGGGGAGGAAACATAACGGTAAACCTGATGAACTCATGTTATCTAATCCCTACTGGAATACACACTCAGTCTCTCTCTCTCTCTCTTTGGCTCATTCGTTCTTGTTAAACAGAGCCTTGGCACGCTACCTTCAATAAGAACACTTTTTCATCAGTACAACACCACACTGATGAATCTTTTATTTCTATCTGCACCCAGTGATTATGACACTCTGGCTGAGGCAAAGACTCGAGCATTAGTGTCAATAATTGATGCCATCCAAAGGAACACAGTCTCCAATAAGGACGCGCTTATGACAGCTTCCAAGAAGGTAGGAGGTATTACCCGGCGTGAGCTGTTAGTCACTGAGGCACACAGACGATAGGCTGATGCTTGGTAGCAAAAAAAATAACTATAAAAGTTCAAACCCCAGGCTATCGCCAGCTCCACGCAAGCTTTGTTGCTGTTTAGCCCCGTCTTAAAAAAAAAAACACACACACACACCACATACTGCCCTCTGAGCACTTGAGGAGTGTGTTTGTTTTTAGGTTCCCTCGTCTTTCATTTGCACGGTGAAAACAGTGAAGTTCAGTAATTGGAAGGACATGTGTACCATAACTCAAGCCAGGTTTATCTCACCACCATGTGCCCTCAGGCAAGGTCTGAGCATAGATAAGCAAAACTGTCTGCAGAACTCCGAACTCATCTGCGGCGCTGGGGCTTTTAATGTGAAATCCAATCGTTTCAGGGTCAACTGATCTCTGACAGCATGTCTGGATGTATTATTCAATGCCAGTGGAGGTTTGGGCAGCAGGAGGATGGACACAGGATTACAGACAAGCCAGCCTGTACATACTAAAAAAAAACAATCCAAGCGCACGTCCTTCAAGGATGCAAAAGCAGAAATATACGGACAAAAACAACCACTGATTTTTTTTTCCCCCCTCGTCAGTGTAGCGGCACATTATGCAACAGATTGAAACTTCGAGCCGTGGCTTCAAACTTAAGCCACAGTAGAAAAATCAAAGATGGTGTCTGACCCCTGCAGGGTCACGCTGAACTTCTGCCGAGCAGATCCTGTTACAGCTCACGCATAAGGTCCCGACGTTTTTATTTTTATTGCTGTCATGTTCAATCAGCTCCCTTGAGAATTGGGTCAGCCCCTCCTTCTCCTCCCGTCTCTCCATCTCCATCACCGCCCTTCACTCGCAGCCTCCATCGCTTTCCCCCACGACACAAAGAGGTCCTTTCTGAGACGTAAACCATGCTGTTAATTAAAAGATTCCTCAATGGGCATCTGTGCAGTAATCTGTGTTCACCGCATCCCAGTCGCACATGGATCATTTGACTAACGCACAACTACCCATGCATTAATGAATGTATAATCATCCATATACAAAACTGCTCCAGGAAGAGAGATGGAAGTAAAGGGGGGAAAAGATTGATTGTTAATAGTTTTATGACTGATAAACAAAGCAATCGATCAATCTGTGTGCAGCCGGAGAGGCACTTACATGGGTTCCTGGACGGTTGGGAATAATTTGTCGTCTCGCGGTGTTAACCCTTCCAAGCGTGGAGGATGTGGATTAATTGTGAGATGGGTGAGAGGGATGGGCAGATTTCTCCACCATGCAGAAATGATTAACGCTGCAGTTAGGCTGTGCCACAAACATAACAGCTGCAGTAAATGTCTGAACGGATATGAATGATTTTGTCTGTGCGTGTGTGTGCGCGCATATGTGTGCAATTATGCGATGCTGCAGAGAGGAAGGGCCGCAGTTTGAGGAATTTCTACAAAGTAACAAAACATCTTATTTTCCTAAAAAGCTCCTAGTCGTGTAATTTTTATGATTGCTGAGGAGGTTTGAGACACTTCGATGGACACTTTCACAGAGAGTCCAATATTTTTCACTAGTGATTATGCACACTGCTTGGGTAGGCCTCAAACTGTCCCAGTAGAGGCCAGATCATGCGACCATCTGCAACATCCCATCTGGGATAGTCTATCATAAATGTTGATTTGGCCAAGAACACTGACTCTCTAAACATAGTGCACTTTGCCAAAGAGAACAGTTGCCAAGACGAGGGAAAACATTCGCACAATTTTCACAGCTAATTGTAAAACATCATCATTAGGAGGAGAGCAGTACGCCAAATCAGTCAAATCAGCATCAAACAACCAGCAGAACTTTTGTCAGATGGAC
This sequence comes from Naso thynnoides, assembly GCA_029783665.1. NCBI lineage: Eukaryota > Metazoa > Chordata > Actinopteri > Acanthuriformes > Acanthuridae > Naso > Naso thynnoides. The sequence goes on from JAQLOL010000008.1 coordinate 19,529,334, forward strand.
TGTGCAGCAGTTTATGGAATGTGGCAGGAAATGAAAAGACAGTAAACTGTTGTTTTTTTAAACTTCTATTCACAATTTAGGAATTTGTGTTTTTAGCAGCTGCAATTAGAAGTGAAGTTACAGGTTGTTCGGCTGCTTAAGTAAATCAGGAGGGAGCACCCGGTTTGCAGTTGGTTATCAGCTTTGCTTTGATGTTGAGATGGATTAAACTACTGAAGGCTGCTGAACATTTACTAAAAAATGGCGGGTACGTACCTAGGCTGTATCTTGGACGGCCCTCTGGATGCATTCAGGAAGCGAAGGAGAGCTCAGACGGCACAGCCCAGCAGTGATATTTGTGTCATGTCACCAATCATAGGAAGTTTAATGTGGCAAGTCACAGAGTCACATGATTTGGATGGGCGTCAGACTCATGTCTCAAAAAAGATGACTTTAAACTTGATTTTATAAAAAAAAAAAGAAAAGAAAAGAAAAAAGAAAGGACTCAGATGCTAATGACTTGCTACTTGACAACTTGAGTTTTTTTTTAACTTTGAAGTACTTGACACATTCCCCCGAGCTCAACGATTAAAAAAGAATGTTATTTAAAGCATTCTGTCATTCAATTCTTTTCCTTTATTTCCTCAGTCAGCTAATATTAATGCTACTGATTCTCAGAAAGTTAATGTTTAATTCTCCAGATCTGGTTTGTTTGAAACAGTTGAACAGCATCCAATTCAGTTGCAGGAGAGAACCATAGAACAAAAAAACAAAAACATTATTACTGAGCTCTAGTTGAAAGAAATGATCTCAAAGAGAGATGAAAATTTTTCAACTTTACTTAACATTTAAAGAATAGGGAGACCTGGTTCTGTTGTTAATATGTCGTTATACTGTATGTGGTGACATGCACATTATGACTTGTGTAGGACTCGAAAATTCAGGACTCGAGTCTTGACACGGCACTTGATTTGGGAGTTCACTCTCTTGGTTAAAACCATTCTGATCATGTGAGCTCAACATTTGTGTTTTGCCCTACGTATCAGTTTGGACATCCAATCAGCTACTGCATTGTAGTTGACAATGCAACCAGCCAATCACAGACTACCTTGTTGATGATGACATAAAACCAGGCTGCCACTTGCTAAACAGTAATTGTTGGTGGCTCAGCGAGCACTAATGCTAACGTTAGTAAACAGCAATAAACGCACGTTTAACGTAATAAACGTTAATGTTTGCACTTCAAAGTTCAAGGTATCTCTATTGTTCCTTGCAGGGCGTTTTTTATTAAAAAAAACACATAAAAACATAAAAACGCCCATCGACAACAAACAAGACACACATTTAAAAAGTAATTCAGAGGAATGCTGTCATTACATGTGGTCAGTATTAAAGATCCTATTCGTAAGATTCCCAGCTCGCCACATACTGACGCTTGGGGTCGGGAGTTCGGCCCAAAGCGTCAGTATTTGACGAACCGGGAAACCCAGCTCGTTGAGAATGAGACCCAGATATCACTTATTTATACAAAGTAGACCTTTAAATGCAGATAAGCAATCCAAGCAATCTGAGCCAAGAGTTTGTGCAACATTTAGAGCAGAAAACATCTGTGCACTGGAACGATCTGACTCTCTGACACAAGGCCTGCTGCCGGTCGCCACGCGAGCAGCGCTACTTGTTGTTTTGGGAGCCACCATTAAAGTTTAACAAGCTGTGGCCTGTACAAGTGTTTTACGCCATCAACAGTGATGCAGTCAATGATTGGCTGGTTACATTTTCATCTACAGGGTAGTTGCTGATTGGCGGAACAGACTTTAATTTTTCTGTTAACTGTTTTCAGCAGCTGGAAGTCCAGAATGATACTCAGCATGAAACAGAAATGTTGAGTCTAATGTGATCAAGATAGTTTCAACCAGGCTTGGACGTCAGTGCAAAGACTTGAGACTCACTTGTGACTTGCAAGACGATGACTTGGTCCCACCTCAGTAATGTGGTGATCTTGATCCCAGAAATATAATTTAATGTCTTTGTGTTGGTATTGTTTCGTCATCAGATTCATTAAATCCTTTATCTGGACCAGGTGTGGCTGCTCTCAGGTCGGTGTACGTACTGTGTAATCCCGTGCAGCCTCGTGTACCACACACTTAACAGTAAATGTTGTGCATTAACACAGACGGTCTGATCTAATGTCACCTTGGAACCAGCAGTTCACTAGGAGCTGAAAGTCCCCTTTGCACATTACTGGTCTCATTTCCACTGCATCTCAAGAGCTGTGACGATTAGTCCGCTAATGGATTAAAAAAAACATTAATTTTCATACAGACGGAAGCAGCAACACAGAGTTGGTCTTTGTAGCAACTCTGATGTTTCAATGGATGTAATGAAGGAAACATGCAGAGGTGGAAAGAGGATGAAACTTCACCATCTGCTGAACATTTAATGGTCATTTATTTCAGCTTCAGCATGAAATCACATTGAAACATGAGGCCAAAGTTTTTTCTCTCCTTCACTCTCTTTTCTTTTCTTGGCTGCTTCTATCTTTCTCTCTCATGCACAGTTTCTTTTCATGTAACTCCACTTAGAACTTAAACTCTTTGGTGACTTGAACTTTGTTTAAAGGTTAATAAGCATCACATGAAATTTTTACCATTGCTTCGATGTTGACACATATGACACACATTGCAAGGTTTTGGTTTGACGTTTTACACCTTTGCGCGCCTGCCCACAGTGAGAAACAGACAAACACGTGGGTAGAGAGTCGAGGACATCACATGCAACACTTTGCAAGTCTCCAGCCAGAGTACAACTGTGGATGTTGTTGTCATGTGGAATGCACTGTAACCATTTGGCCTCGGGGGTGCTCTGATTATTGGCATCTTTCAAACATTTATTGAAATGTTAACTGGAATCTGTGGTAAAATATTCTTTTCAAGATTATTTGCTAGCTTTAATACCACAGCCCCCTTCAGATGGTTCAGCCTGGTCTCACCAAGTGGTGCATGACAGCACGCACACACATCGCAAACGTACAATATTGTTTGTTTGTCTGTCTCAAACATTGCACCACATAAATAAACAAATAAATCACAGTGAGCAAGAAAAAACACAAAGTAGAAAGAAAAGCGATCAATTAGTCTTCATCTGATAAAGTAAGAGACGTGTTCGAGAGCGAGCAGAAAAAAGTAAATGCTCATGTAAACAAACAAGCAAAATAAAAACATGCCTAGACTCTATTTTTTGTAGAGTTGTGTGCTTTCATAATTGCCAGTGATTTCAATAATGTTTAAACTACAAACAATCTATAATTTTATTCAAGGTAGCAGTGTGTCTCATTTTGCTGTCTGTCGCCAACTTCGGGGAAGACAGCAGTCACAGAGTGAGAAAGGAAAGTGACAAATGTAAGTAAACGTAGCATTAAAAAACTTTAAGACATCACCTCGTCCGTGATTATATCTGTTTGAGTCAATAAAATAGATTTTAATCTGCAGGGGAGGCTTTTTAAACGGTAAAAAACAACAACAAATGCATAAAATCAAATGATTCCACACGACATCTTGATGTTATTAAACTACTTTTTTTGTTTTCATTGGTTTGAGTCCCCTAGTGGCAAAACTGCATTGTTTGTTTGGTTTTTTGTTATCACAATGCATTTTTGCTTTCTGGAGGGGTCAAACAATACAGGACTTTATACCAGGGGACCGGAGTTCTTGTACAGGGTCAAACCAAAAAACAGCACAACAACACACGTCGATCACCGGACTTAATCTCACCACTTCCTATTAGTTTAAGTATTAGAGTCGCCTTTTCTTCATTTTACAGAGAAAACAGACACTATTACTTTGATACATTTCCCAAAAAGGTCTTCGTTACTTGTTACAAAATAAAACCTGTAGAAATTTGGGTACTAGCAAATGTTTTTCTTTGTTTTGTTTCGGTAGCCAATAATGTTGGACCACAAAGTGCAAGAAGTTGGATCTGAGATATCTGTCCTCATGTAGACCGGCGGCTACATGAGTGAAGAGTAAACAGTTTTTAAAAAGTCAAACTTGACTGTTTTTTACTTAAGTACATTTATATTCACTGTACTTTTTATTCTTAAGTACAGTAAATACCAGCTACTTTAAGACTTTTACTCAAGTTATATTCTAACAGGTGACTTTAACTTTTAACAGAGTCGTTTTCTAGTAAGGTATCTTTGCTCTTGCTGTAATGTGGCTTTTGGGTACTCTATAAACCACTGCTGCTTATCACAGTGATAAGAAGACAATTTGCAAGTTCAATTTGCAGATGTGAAACCTCTGAGAAAAACTCCAGAGTGAACAGTTAGCTAAGCTGAAAACATTTCAACACAGAGGTAGATTTTGAAGGTCAAGAGCGAACCTCCACAATCAAGCTAACACTTTTGTCTAACAATATGTTCTGTTCATTTATTTATTTTAATTAGAAATTCTGGTTTGAGCGCAAATTTGTTTTTCTCTCCTGATACTGGACTCATAGCAGTCAGTCCTTTGCTTGATTTTCAAATGAAAACTACAAAATAAATATTTTTTCTATCAAATAATGCATTATCAAACCAATTTCAACCAAATTAATCTACATTGTCAGGCCTATGTTACCCAAATAGTCACTCTCCTGCTATGAGGAAATTTGCATTTAAATTGGACAACATCCTTTCATGTGCACAAGGGCGGCTGGGCAGCAAAGGCTAATGTTACTCTGTGAGGGAAAAATGGGTCTTGCATGCGCACCCACTGCCATCAGCGGAGTAATCCCAACATTTCGGTCACGAATGTAACAGTTGGCGTGGCTGTTGGTGATGCGAGCTCTGGACGATATGACACCAAACTGTCTGTGCCACTTCTCACCACGCTGCAGGCCAGATCCCAGCAGCAGGTGAGGCATCTAACGGGGGCAAAGAGTGTTGACAGTGAGTCAAAGTGACAGACAGATCACACTTTACATCAGCAGCAATCCCAAACCACAGCGCGCCAGTCCTCTGCACCAACACCTTCAGTTTCACTCCGGTGTCATCACCCTGCTTTCTGCTCCTCGCCTCACCTAAACTCACCCCTCGCCCTGCGATGCTCCCACCTCTCCCTCCCGACTCAGGCTCACCACAAAGCAGAGGGGGGGGGGCGAGAAGAACAGTGCTTTACAACAAGCTGTTCAAATGTTCATGAAGGTTCAAACAGTGGGGCACCCGGGGCAACGTTCTATTGATTGCTCACGATCAATGCCTTTTATTTCTTTTGCATTTAAAAAGCAGTGTTAGGTATACAGGCAAGGTAGGAGACTAATTATATGTTCCAGCAAAATGATCTCGGACTAATCTCTAGCCCGACCGCAGCCTCGCGTCATGAGTACTTCATCTGAAACTGTTTGCATTCATAAAATCATCCTAATGACCTCAACTGACGCCACACAGCAGTGATGGGAGCCCCTGGGCGTCGGCATTATTTTCTGCTTCGGTATTTGTGTGTGTGTGTGTGTGTGTGTGTGTTTGTTTGTTTGTTTGAAGCATACTGCATGCTTTGTATGCAAGGGCACCGTGAAAGTATTCATCTGAAAGAGTTCTGTCATAAAATCGTTTTCATTGAAATAACAGAAGACTTTTTTGTTTGGACGAGAGAGGTGCTTTATTTTGCTTAACGTCATGAAACAAAATAAAGCACGCCAATGTAGCGTTAGAGAAAGACTGGTCTAAAAAAATTTCACTGTGCATTTTATATTGTCGATGTACTCTCATGAAGGTGTGCGTGTGCATACATGATATATGTACACTTGTAATAGTATTTGTCACCTTATTTTGTTGCACCTGTCCTGGTTGACAATGCCAATAAAATCTGAAGAGAGAGCCGGTGCACTGGAGGTGACACATTCTGCACCATTTCACACATCAAATCAGCACCATAAGCCCAGAAGTATCACACTTTGTCAGACTTCACATCTTTCAGGTTTTATGAGAGCTGATTTAAACAAACAGGCTTCCACAAAACCTTCAACAGCAAGTCTGCACTCTTTAGTCCTGAACCAATTTCCCCAACAAGGACCATACACATACTATTTAAGATTAAAATTCAACCATGTGTGTACTTCAGGCGATCTCAGACTGCATTTTTAAACCCCATTCACTGCCATTCATGTGAAAACAGGTTATAGAAACACTATAGAACACGTGAAAGTAGCCAGGTATTGATAATTCACTCTTCTAAAGAGAATGTCTGCGTTTATTTGGTCAGAAATCGCTGAGTGAGTGCGAGAGAGTTGTAAAGAGGAAAGTTGTTACGCCTGGAAAAATAGTTCCTTACAAGTGCTGCCTTCCTAGCTCGAATATGAGTGTGAATTGGACACGGGGAGTTTGACACAGATGTTCTTCTTAACTAACACTGTCACACATTCTCAGATACTTTTTGTACGCTTATTGACCATAAAGAAAATGTAAACAGACACAGTATCTCATAGATGAAGCTATTTGGCAAAAATGGGTGGAGTTTATGTAACCAATGGGGCCGATGTTGACAGTGGACAGTGACATGTGGTAACCTCCACAGGTCCTTTTAATGTTATGGTCATGTCATACTTCTTAAAACATACGGTGTAATTGTGTAATGGATTTGTGTCAGTTTCAATCAAGCTGGGGAGGCCAACAAGATGACGAAGGAAATTATTCACATAGTGGGACAGAAAAGAGACAAGTAGTCCAAGCTAATTTAAATTTTGAAGTGAAAACAGGAAGGAAAGTAATCGAGACAAGCGAACAAGTGTGTCCATGTTAGCAATGCAGCACTGATGGCATTATAATCTGTTTTCTGTTACTGTAACCCTGTCTTGTGTTCTGCAGTTTAAAGCTTTACATTATGAAGTTTTTTTTTTTCTCATTTGCAGGGGCTCCATTACAATCCCCTCCTCAAAGTGGCGGTGAGAAGCCACCACTAGCATCCAGTGATAATGGGGCATCAGATATCCAACCTGTTCTTGATGAAGCTGCAGCTCAACAAGTAGACCGAGGCACCAAATCAAACTCCCAAGGAAAACCGCCTACACAAGACAAGACACCCAGTCAGGAGTCAGTGGACAAAAATAGCAGTGGGACAATTGCTAACGATCACAATGACCCACAGGCAACAAACAAAGAGACTGCTGGCGAAGGAGAGCAGCATGCGCAACCGCAACTGGAAGATAAAAATGCAGCAAAACCTTCAGAATTAGGAGAGAAGGGTACTGAGAATTTGGAGGACAAGGATAAAAAGTCAGGAGGAAATGAAGCTAGTGAAAAAACGACAGAAGTAAATGGAGCCAGTGGGGACAAGAGTGCTAGAAGTGAAAATACAGAGACAAAGAAAGAAGGAAATGAAGTCACAGGTGACAAGAAAAAAGATGAAGTCACACAGAAAGAGAACGACG
>JAQLOL010000008.1:19545398-19562062 GCA_029783665.1 Naso thynnoides
TTGGTAGCACTTACCCCTAAATTCTACCAGATAGTGTTTGTTGTCCGCCTTCACTCCACCACAGCTGCGGACGTGATACATTTCTTCCACGGGCTGCGGCTGTGTTGCGAATCTACCCCACTGCAGCTACGACAATCGTAGCCTTCCGCAGCAGGTACGCAAGGCCTCTGTGTTTGCTGCATGCCAGAGCACAACACCGCAATTCAGCACAAAGCAGATCATGTGGGACAGGAAGTCATACACATATATAACATTAAATCAAATATCAGGTTAAGTTTCAGAATAAAACACTCTGTGTTCAAGTCATATGATATTTCATTTCACTTCTTAAATAAACTGTCATTATGCGCAGAGGTAAGGCCCACTTGATTCTGTAATTACCTCGTCAGCAGTGTTCGGACGTAACGCTGTAACAAAGATACTGTAATAATATTACTTTTTCCAGTAACAAGTAGTGTAACGAATTACTAATAAAACTCCATTAATATCATTACCCTTACTCCAAAATAAAACAAATTGTTACAGTTTTGTCACTTGCTTCTGGTTTTCATTGATTAATATAAATCATTTTGTATTAGAGGTGGGCTTGGGCCAAGATTCTCAGCCCAATATTCTTCCGAACCCGAGTTGGATCTGACAGAATCAGACTGAAGACCCACCATCACTTCCAAAACTCTGACCAACCAAACCATCAGACCAACTTATATAAGCAGAAGCCCAACATACAGCAGCAGATAATACTGCCAGACTTGCCATAAACCAAAAACAAGTCGTTTCTGACATGAAAAATATGCATCCTTAACGTTTAATTCCTCACACACAAAGCCCCACACAAGCTCATGGCAGGTGTGTGATTTCTGGCAGTCCAGCCAACCAATCATGTCTCTAACAAGGCTGTGGTGCATTTAGGTGCCGTCAGATGAATTGCAAAAACAGAAATCCCAGCTCTGAACGGATAAAAAAAAGGATAGAAAAACACACTGAAAATAAGTCACCGAACCCGAACCGTTTCTGACTGTCACTTCTGAAATACTTGCCCAACCTGGCCCGGCCCGTGGACCCGTCAGGCGTCTGTCGGTTATCCCACCTTTATTTTGTATTAGTTAAAACATGCTGCAAAGTGTTGGTCTCTACACAAGATCAGTGGTAAAGCGGCCATGCTGTGCTCTGAAACACAGTCGGTGGGTGCTGACGGACGATGGCGCATGGAAAAAAAGCAAACATAATTGCGTCATCATGACGTCATTAGGGCTCTCTTGAGTTAGGCTACAAATATCTGACAGAAAACCTGTTATAAAGGTGAAGGTTGAAAATTAGGAATAACAATTGGGAAAGGCTCCTTCTGACTCATAATGGGGATTGAGAGTTAGAATATCTCAGCCTCTGCATTTTTATTTGAGATCATTCTTTTTTAAATCAGCCTCCCGTGAGTCTCCTTTCTTAATGAAAGTGTGATACAGAGGAGTTCCCTTTTAAATCAACAATCTGAGAGAGGAACATAAGTCTCACAGCTCAGAGATGTGGAACCTATGACGAAAGTTCTAGAGTAGGAAATGAATGACTATAACCAGTGATACCCCGTGAGTGTGTTAAATATTATTTAAAACAAACATAAAGACTGAAAAACACTGGAAAGTTTAGGTTAGTTCATCCCACTATATCCTTGAACTGGAACCAAATCCATGAATAATTTAGCCAGATGTGTCATGTTGAACAAATCACTTCTTCAACAGGAAGTCTTTAGAGGTTACGTAACTGACAGAGCCCACAGCTTGTCCTCTAATTAGACGGAGGGAAAAGTTTGGCCGGTAAAACGCTTCGTAATATATATTCCAAACTCCCTCATGTATCCCGCCTCTTAATTTCCTTACGGCCATGTGTCAGGCAGAGCTCGGGATACCACACACGTTCCCACTCCATCATATGTGTGCTTACTCATCATCACGCCGCCACATCACAGAGGACTCATGCACAATACACTTGTCTGTCGGCCAAATGTGGAGAAACCACAGCAAGGAGACCAAAGAGACCGGAGAGGCCGACCCCCTCTGAAATCCAAAATGCTGCTCCACTTCTTACTCAACCTCGTGAGACATAAACCATCAGAGCTTCAGAAGTTCAGGTTTAGAAACTAACTCTCTCAGACTCTAACCCTGAAAGAATAGCATCTCCACTCTGAATGAATCTGTCGAGGCAAAGACAATCATAAAGAAAAACACTAATTTACCACTTATCCTTGGTACACAAGGGTAAAAGGAAAAAAAAAAGACAACATTCGATGCTGGAAAACATGCTGAATGTAAGAGCTGCGTGGTCGTGAGATGTCAAGAAGTATGACAAGGTTAATCAACGCTCGCTTTTTTACGCTCCCAAAAACGTTTCAGGGCCTCAGTGAACAACATTTTACAAAAACCAATTATCTCTTTTGAATAAAGGGTGTTCGCCTATCAAGAGGGAGCCCACTTAAACAGGGTCAAATACAATTCACTATCACGCCACTTTCAAACAACATATCAAATTGTTGTCACTTCCATTTACGACAGTAATGTGTACCTAGTAAATTGCACTACAGCCTCTGACTGCTGACAACAGCTAATTGTAAATGTCAGAGTTATTCATGCGCGTCTCACCATACATGATTAAAAGGCACCTATAGTTCTTTTCAAACGTGTGATAGAGAACATCTCATATAAAATCAGTAAACATATATTTGTGCCTGGGAAGAACACCTCGTTAATTCGCCGTGATGCAGGAAAAGAAGAATGCCGCCTGGAAACTGATGAGGATTCAACAGTGAGACAATTAAGACAAAGTTAGCATCTTGTAATCATTCTCAATTAGCTGAAAGTGTGAGTTTTACAGAAAGGAAAACAAAAGAATTGTACTTTTATATTTAGATTAAGTATTCTCTATTGTCTCTGATCAGTCAGTTTTTTTTTTCCTGACCCAGATGTGTGTGTGTGTGTGTGTGTGTGTGTGTGTGTGTGTGTGTGTGTGTGTGTGTGTGTGCAGGTCTGCCCACATGTGACAATGATTTGTTTTCTCTCATGACCATGATTACAGGTTGTCAGCCATGCTTTTACTAGAGCTGATGGGTAATTTCACTCTTTAACATGGTTTAGAGTTGACGGCTAGATTGGCACACACGGACACACGCACACAGGCATATACCCACGCATGACACATATGCACAAATACCATATACACATCCACACATACTTGAGCACCCGAGGGTACACACACAGCACACACACGCTGATAGACAAACAAATCAAGTGCCATGTCTATTAGAGTGGACTAATCAACAAGGCCTACATGTTCTGTCACAACTCACACAAGAACATTATGGATAATTTGTGCCTATAACATTGCATGCAATTATTTCTGCATACATTCCTGTATGCATGGCGTTTAATGAGCCAAGCTAATTAAATATGGAAATTAATGAGATACAAAGGAAATAGGGAAAAGCACAGTCCTGATGCATTTGAAGGAGTTGCTGAAAGCCTTTTATTACATTAGGGACTGTGAGAGAAATCTGCCTTCCTTTAAGGAGCCTATTAACAAACACAATGATTAGCCCAAGCCAAAACACCAACAACTACTATATTGAATACTTTTCTCAATACTGCGCAATAAGATCATTCTGCACATACCAAACATGAAATATTAAAAAAGTAAACAGCTGTTGTGCTCTTATGTTTCTCATTCATACATTCTTATATTTGACTTTTAAAATAATGACTCTCGTAGCTGGAGAAATCAACATGAATCACCTTAATTACACATATTTCTTGTTTGTAAACAGAAAAAAAAGGTGTTTCTCGCAGACACACAACAAAGCCTGGCGAGATCGTTGTACCTAGTAGAGAAGATTCCTCGGCAGTTGTGCTGTGAGTGAATGAAAAGCTTATGCAGTGTGAATTGCTATTGTACGCTCCTTTTCACACGCCATTTCCTTCTATGAGCAATGTATGAGATGATAGGAAGCCCCCCCACATACACACTCACACACACACACACACACACACACACCCACACACTCACAATCAAAGGGGCCTTTCACTGAGAAGCAAGTCATCACATCATGCTGGGTACCCCACTAGCATTCTTCGACGTGTGTGTGTGTGTGTGAGTTTTCATGGGGAGAGCCCTCTTGATACGCAGGGTCAGACACAGTTTACAGACAGGCCGACTCCATCCCAAAAAAACACACACGCCATGGGACACAAACCGGCCCGAGGGTGTAGAAGCTCAGCTCTGAGCAAAGAGGGTAACGTGGAGGGCAGAGGGAGGCTAAAGTTCATCTAAAACTGCCTCACCCATGGGGGAGCGCCCGATATGGATAAGATGCTTGAGGTCAAGCAGAGCTGAAGTTGCAGAAAAACTTCACTCTGTTTAATGACATCATACTAATTGCGCTGCCTGACACTTGGCTTTTGCATTAACTTAAATGAGTAGGATCATTAATACTTAATAGTTATTGACAACAGAAAGCATCCAAGTGCTTTGAAATGTATAATGGAAAGCCATAAGTCAGAAAATAGGTCAAGGGTCCGTGTCCACATAGTGTTACTTTTTTGTTTTTTGGCAGAAAAGCGCTGGAGGAGCGCTCAGCAGTAAGAAAAAGTGCTGTGTGCTGAGAGAAAAAAGGCTGCACACAAGTCGACAACAATGATCGACTCTGCTCTGTTGCTTTTACTGTCTGTTTTTTGTTTGAAATCTCCTCTTTTTTTTAACTATGAGGGAGCATCAAACGGAGAACCCTTTCTCTCACGCCTTGTATGGACGATGAGCTTAATGATGTGGACATGGATCACGGAGGACGTGGGTGCAAACACAAACAGACTTTCCTCTCTCTGTTACGACAGATTTTGTCTGACGTAACATACGGCCGCGGGTACATGGAGAAGAACACCAGCTTCTCCTCCATCTTCGAGTCCCGACCGATGTACCACTATTTGAAACAACAAAACGACACGGCGATCTACTGCTGGTTGAAAAGAGCGCTGGCGATGTCAAAAAAAAAATTGAGAAATTTTAAACTTTGATGTGCTTGAGGCGCTCAGAGTGGTCGCACAAAAGAGGCAGAGTGCTTGGAAAAAACACATTGGGTGCTGCACATTTGCTCCATGCAGCCAATCTCTCTTCATTAAGATCAATTAAAATAAAAACAAACGCTGCTTTCGAAAAAAAACCCACTATGTGGGCACTGGCACTCCAGCATCACTTGTAGTATAAAATGCAACTTTATTGTTAGATAAACGCTTTCCGCTTGTGGCCTTCATCGGGGTCATCGTTAAAAGCATTACACTGCGTTTCATCATGTTCCTAAGACCTCTATTAGACTCTTCCCCGCTTCATGCACCTTGAAAGTAGGTGGAGTTGTGCCAGAAACCCCCACTCAGCAATAACCAAATCTCACAGCCTGCTGTACAGTGTCACTGTGCAGCAGCAGTAATTACAGCTCACACATACTGGATCTGTAGCTGACTGGACTGAAATGTCTCCAGGAGTCAGTCTGACATGACAATGATCAGCGCTTAGTCTTCTTACTTCTAAACTTCTTTGTCTTCTAACTCTCCACAACACCTTAATTTGTTTATATGCTCGGAAAAAGATTCAAACAGGAAGTCAGCGATTGTAAAGAGATGAATACATTTTGATAATTATCGAGTTAAAACAGTAAGAGACGTTTTTTGTTTGTTTGTTTGTTTGTTTTGCCACAAACAGCACTGTACCACTCCTATATATCAGTAGAAAACTGATTTTTTTCTCAGTGACAGTTTTATTTATGCTTGCTTTTAGGGGCTGCTCCAGCCTCCTCAGCATCCCTCATTCCCAGTACCCATGGGTGACCCACCAGCATGGGTCAAAGCAAATGAAGCCAAATGCCTTCACCTCCCACATCTTCACCTTCTTCCACAATTTCCAAAGGCACCAGCTCATGTCCTTTTCTGCGAAAACAAACTTGCGTCTGTTTAACCTCCAACCTCTCTTCCTGATGTCACCGTTGATGTCACTTTTTTCCTTTCACCCTCACTCCTCATTCTTAATCTCTCCTCTTGCCGCCTCACCCTGGAAAGAGAAGCGATGGAGTGAAGAAGTGAAGAGAAGGTGGAGGAGGTCGGAGGGGTTTGCTTAGCCTGCGCGGGCCTCTCCCACAGGGCTTACCTCATCCTTCTTTCCGTTCCCATCCCTCCCACCACTTTCTCTCTCTGTCTTTCTTTATTTATACTGCACATTTTTTTCCTCACTCTTCCTTTCTAGTCTCCTTGCAGCAGACCTCTTGGCTGCATAGCTGATAGCATCAATGTAGCGGTGCATAAAAAGTAATAATCTCTGACCTTCATACCATAATCAACCTTAAGACCTGGTTACAACAGCATTTCGAAATGAAGTCAATTCATTTTAGAGGAATCGCCAAATAAATCGATTTTGTCATGTTCAAAAGTAAACCAGAGTTCAGCTCTCTTGAATTTTTAACCCATAAATCTGCACCGTTGACCTCAGTCAATTTCTCCTGACAGCTCTGAACGAGAATATGGAGAACGGGAATTACCTCCTCTGTTGGAGTGTAAACTGCTGCTCAACAGAAAAACACACGGCCACAAGACATGAGACAGTGGTACGCATCCTTTGCATTAAATGTATCAATTTATTGTTCTGTCATGCCTCTTTCACACTGGGCAGCCGCTAACATCTGCCCTTTGTCTGTAGTGGGAATGTGTTCAATCAGCATTTATTTCAGGGTCAAATGACTCTAGCAGTTACTGGAATTTATCAGTTTCAGCTCTGATGGGCAATGGTGGAAACATGAGCATGATCATTTTTGCCTCATTTCCAACGCAACGCTTTAACAACATTACAGTATCAACAATAGCTACCATCAAGGTCAGTACCTTCAGCGACTCTTTGTCATCTTAGCTGGATAGCGTGCAAATATCAGTGTTGAGTCTGAAAGAGAGACAGATAAACTGAAGTAAAGGATATAGAAAAGTAACTGCCACAATCTTTACTTGGTGTTTTCTGTTTTCTGGCATGTTTATGTTTATGACATGGGATTAAAAGAAAGAGGAACTTGTCTACTGGCAGAGGGAAAGGAGTCAAACTCATCTTTTAGGTAGGTTTAGCTGCGCTTTAAAGATGCTGCATGTACAGTCTTGGTGTAAAAAGCAAAACAAAGCATGGCCACGTTAACTGACTCTGTGGCCTGAAGAGGAACAACAGTCACCAAGCACAAGCCTGATCCAGAATGGGCCTAAGGCCGGTGAGTGTATTGTCGGACCAATGGGGGATTGGAGCAAAGGTCTATCAGACCAACGGCTTATTTGGCCGATGGTGGTCAGAATAACGGGGTGTTGGAACAGTGACATGGCACCAACCATTTGCTAACTGTTTGCTACCTGCTTAAGTACATGAGGCATTAGTGCTAGCATGTCCTGGCTTTGTATCATAAAATGTTACAATCAAAAAACTGTTATTCATATTTGCTTTTTTAATTGCTTACTCGTTTCTCAATTACTTAACTTTTTCACACTTTAAGTCCACCTGAAACGGCATTTTAAGAGTATCTAACTTCAGCATCATGATGTCTTTCTGGTATAAACAGGATATACAAGAGGAGCAAAACCCCGAAGGATCTGATTGGACCACTGAAAAGTGCCACGTATTATAATCAAGATTGAGATTAGCGATACTGAGTTGGAGGCTAATGCTAGCCTAAAGTTAGCCTGTAATGATGCTACTGGGTGAAGATGGGCAAGTGACGAAAATTACGACTTTTTTTTAATAGGAAGAAAATGTGACTTCAACGTTTTTTTGTTTTTTTTAAATTTTTTGCTTATGTAGTTATATAAGTAAACAATGCATCCAGGGAGGTGATCAAACATTTTTCATTTCGGTTGGACCTAAACTGTGACAAATAGGAGTTCAGGTGGGTTTATCGTGCACTCCTTTCCTCGGTGACAATATCAATGACACTAAGAGGAAAACTTGTTGGAGAAGTTTGGCTATGGATGCACCTTTCTGAGGAGCTTCGTTGTCAGCCTTCAAAGAAAATGTCAACTACAAATGAAATAAAGCATCATTAGTCTCTTTCTTCCCATTGTGGAAAAAAAACAGATAATCATTAGTGTGTTTCTCTATCATGCCTCCAAGACAGTTTTTCTTCTCTGCCGCTGCTCTGAAAGGTACATTGAACATCTCTCCCTCTCTGCTCACAAACACACACGCTAACTGATTAAAACCATCACAAACTACCACATTTGCATAGATAGCAAAAACAAGTGATATGAAAGCAAAAGTTATTGCTGCTATAGCTCTCACCCTGACAAAACACGGAGCGCTATATATGCTAATTAGTCATTTAATATGAATGTCTAATTAATAGTATGCAAATGAGACACTGCCATTATTGAACCTGTTTGATATGAGGATGGACCGGGTATTGAAAATCCTTGGGAAAACACACATCCGATGCTGTCGCTCAGCACACACAGGAAATCAATTTGGTTAATTGTCAAATATGCAAACATGTAAATTGAAGTCATGCATGGCCATGACTGGGGCACCTAACTATTGTCCCCGGAGCATAAATGTGAGTGTGGGAGAGGGACACACACACACAGCCACAAGCACACCAGCACACGCTCCTCTTATCTCATCAGCCCTTTAATGTCGTTGGTATTCAGTGCTCTGTCCTCTGACACAATGCATGCCACTAATTACCAATTCCCATGATAAGAGCATTGCTCATAGAATACATGATGGAAGATGAAGGGTCTGCCTGCCAGGCCACAGCTATTGAACATTCTGACTACACACCACTTTGAGAATTGACTTTCAATCAACGGAGTGAGGACTGCTTAATTCTGCCACAGTTACGAGCCCGTGCTGTCTCTCCACAATGGCCCTGTGAAACAGCTGCCATCCAGCCTGCACAGACAGCTAATGGCAGAGGACAAATGCCTGACAGTCTCCTTCATAAAGCGCGAGGGCAAAACATTCTCATTCCCCCCTGTGCAAGGATGTCTGGCTACGCTCTGAACCGCATCACCTTGCAAAACACCATAAAGCATTCATCAACAAGCCCAAAACAGACAAAGTCACCGCATCGTTGGCATTCTCCTCCACTCACTGTGACTAAAATGAAGATAAAATGCAGGAAGAGTAGACATCACACTAAAGATTTGTTTTCTTTCCCTCTTTTTTTTTTTTGCAGCGAAATTTAATTGAATTTGTATGTTAATGAGGGCTGTGCATAGCTAACGAGCTCAGTGTGCGACCCATTAACATGTTGAATGATTGTTATGCCCGGGGCAAGAATCACCTATAGGAGCTCAAACACCAAGACAAAGAGCCCGTTTGAATACATTATAGATTCATTTACATGTTCATCTACATTACACACATGTTTCACTGATATTTGTCCCTCAGTTTAATCATTGAGACGGACTTTAAAGATCTTGGCAGGATGAGGAGGCAAAGGTAAAGGAAAGGAATCCGGACAAAAGAGGAAATGAGGGGCTAAAATGCAGAGGGGCCATTCAGAAATCCACGCAAAGAATTTGCTCCCAGCTCATTGAGTGTTTAAGCTCAATGACTACAAGTTCTCACCTTGTTGAAAATGAGGAATTGGTGTGATTCAGCACACCCCACCCCATCACCATGACAATGTGTGAATCACAGTGAGATCTTTCAGATACTATTAAGATAAAAACAACACGTCTTTAAATAGCCTCTTGCTGAGGGAAAACAAATAAAATTCTGTCTATTCCCTAATCACAGCTTCTCGTTTCCACTACATTCTTCAAAAATACATCAAAATCTAGTAGCAGAGGTGTTACTTTGCTATCTAAATGTTATCACTGTGGAGGATAAAAATAAAGCAGGTCTTGTTTTTCAGTAGCTGACTGAAACAGTCTTAGATGTTGGCTTTTCTGACATTTAAGAGGGCCCCACAGAGTTTTTCAAGTGTTTGTGTTTATGCCGTCATCACACTGAAGTTGTCATGAAAATAAATAAATAAATAAATTTATTGGTATGACTGCATGTTGGTCAGTCTGTCCACCACTTTGGCAGAGACGAATCAACACTCAACTATTGGATGGACTGCCTCAATATTCATAGTCACACATTCTCGGTCATCAGAGGATGAAGCCTAATGACTTTGCTCAGACTTTCCTCCAGCTCAAACATGAGGTTGACAGTTGTTGTTTTTTTAGGGAAATGTCTCAACACCTGTTTGACTGACTGCACTGAAATTTGCTACAGAGGTCAATGGTCCACAGAGGATGACCCTGACTTAGGTGATGCATCCTGATGACTTTCCTCCAGCACCACTCAGTATGCTTGCATGCACGCAATTTAACGTTTTTGTTTTGCCCTTATTCCGAAAAAACAATATTTCAACTGAGCTGTTTACATGGTAAATGAAAAGGAACACTCCGCCAACATTCCCGTTCACATGCAGCTGTGCTCCAATGAATTAAAGACGTGCATATCCAGACACCTGCTGTTAACTAAGTCTTTCATATCTTTAATGTGACTACAAGAAACTTTTAAGTATTTATGATACAGCCTCATGATTCCTCTGGTAATTATACATTTCTTGTCACAGCAAATGAGACCTTCAGTGAAAAGACTGCCACTTTTATGTAGTTACTAGTAATGCCCATGATCAGGTCCAAATCCCTGCGAACTCTGACGAAATATATGTTGTTTCAAAATTTCATTGTTCTGTGCAATGACAACAACATAATTATATTTTATGCCTATGGCTGTTAGTTTGCACCTTAGCATGTAACGTTAATGCAAATGGCTGTGTAACCTCAGCATACAGAAAATGGAGGTAACGGGTCTGAGGGGACATTACTGCCTCACAACTAGATTATAATTTATTTCCTAGTCACATATAAATACATTACCTCACCATGATCCATCCTGTGGTCCCTCTTTCACTCACTTCCAAAACAAATGCACACCTTGCCGGTGTTATGTTGAGTTCTGCCTGCCTGGCACGAGCTAACAAAGATCTTAACGACAGCAGGTGCTTGTGTCACTACTGCATTTGTCCAAAAGAGGGCGCTAGAATCAACAAAAACTGAGGGTTTCTCGTAATCACTTTAAAAATAGATGAGTTTCTCTGTCTGACCAGAAATGCGGACTTTTCTTTGTGCATGCATCTCTACCTAAGTTTTGTAAACTTATTTATTTGTTTGCCCGGGGCTCACCACATGATGTAAAAATGCACAAGGCCATGTGTCACAAACTGCCATAAGAACCCCGACTGAGGGGCATATTCCGACTGCACTTGTCCAAAGAAAGCTTCCAAAATAGGAATAATATCTCACATGTCTTAATTGGAAACACATCATTTGGAATAAGGCCTGATTAGGAATATCTTACTGGCGTATGCTGTTTACATGACCTGTGTCAGATGGTGAATATTGCCATATTTGGATTATTAGTGGAAAACTAGCGTGCATGGTAACGCACTGATTGAGTTTGACAGTTGTGGTTTTGAGTGAAATGTCTAGAAAACTATCAGATGGATTGCCAAAAAAATTGGGTGCACAAATTCATATATACACTATAAAGATAAAATGTACTCAATCTTCAAGCATCATCATCATCATCACATAAAATTAGAATTTTCGAAAACAATAGCATTCCAAACACACTTAGTTATACTTAAAAAATGCTAATTCATGCTGATGTACAAAGGCTAACAAGCCAAACAAATATTGTCAGCATGGTAAAAAATGTTCCGAAACATCAGCATGTTCAGCATTATCTCAAAGAACTGCTGTGCGAGTGCATCTACAGGCTCTTACTGCAGTAGAAAAGTAAAGGTCACTTTACTGAAGGAGATAAACAAGTCATTTTTCACCAGCCTTTTACTTGTTCCGCCATAGACATTGTCATTGCCATCGAATGCAACAAAGTGATTCTGCTGAAATCAAAGAACAGTGTAGCTGTTCAGTTTGTAAAAGAATCTCTATGTGGTAAATATGATGTTTATCTAAAACTAATAAAATATGTGGTGCAGAAGCCTTTAAAGTCTGTCAGTTATCTCTGCATGCTTCTGCTTTGTTTATAGAGTTGCACTAATATCACAAAATTACTGTTATTTTTGCTGTGCTTAGAAATATACTGCATAGGAATGGACCTGGAGGTACACTGTATTCATATTCCCTGTATTTATATGGACAGGGTAAACTGGTAATGTGAAAGCTATAAACAGAAACATTATCTCACACTCTCTGTTCACTCTGCCCTTATCCACTCTCTTGTGTGATGACTTGATTGGGATTTGACTCCGGCTATTGGACTGTTGCATAAGTCCACTGCAGCAGTTGGATGGCAAAGTGAATATGAGCCTCCTCATAGTGGCTGTACAGCAGATAATAAGGCTTCCACTCTGAATAAGTCTAGACATCCATGCTCCCCCGGGGTCTTATTCATATCGCTGAGACATAGACAGGCTAATCACCACAGGCTTTCAAAATGCACACACTCAAAGCACATCAAAAGAAATGGAGTACATGGAAAGTTCAGATCAACCTGGATGTATCATTCATTCCTCTCCCTTTCTCTCACATCCTCCTCCCTCGCTGCCTCAGCTGTTATATAAATTTGCTGTGCATCCACCGGCTCGGCCTCTCTCCCTCCCAGTTCGAGTTCTAGCTTTTCCAGCTTAATGGCGGGCTGTGTATGTATTGACACAACTCTTCAAAGCCACGCAGCAGTGTGAGGGCAGCGCGGTCCAGCTGGGGGTCAGCTTAATGATAAGGTTAATGAGGGTGGCCGGGGCTCAGGCATGCCTCTGTGAGCTATTACAGGACGGAGAGAAGACAGGAAATGTGAGACGAGGGAAGGAAAGAAGGAAGGAAAGTAAAAGAAGGGAGGAAAGAAAAGAGGAGAGAAGGAGCTGAAAAGAAAGGAAAGGAGGGTAGATGGAGGAGAGGAGATATAAGGAAGTCAGGAAATGTGAGGATACTAAAGGAAAGGGAAGGAAAAAGGGAGGAAAGGAAGGAGGAGAGGGGGAGTGAAAAGAAAGAAAGGAGAGGTGATGGAGGAGAGGAGATATAAGGAAGTCAGGAAAGCAAGAAAAAGAAAGAAAAGTAAAAAAGGAGGAAAGGAAGGAGAAGGAGGGGAGAAGTGTAAAAGAAAGGAAAGGAGAAGTGATGGAGGAGAGGTGGTGTAAAGAAGACAGAAAAAGTCTGGAAAGGAGAGGACAGAAAGGAGCAGAGAGGAAGAAAAGGAACAGAGTGGAAAGGAAAGAGGATGAGAGAAGTGGAAAAGAAAGAAAAGGAGGGGTAGAGGGAAGAGAGGAAATATACGAAAACGACGGGAAAGTGAATGAAGGGGAAAATAATAGAAGGCAATAAAATGAAAGGATGGAGACGGACAGAAGAGGGCGAGGGAGGGGAGGAGAGAAATGTAAAAGAAAGAGGAGGTGGAGGAATGAGTGGAAAATATAAGAAAAGAGAGGAAAAGAGTTAAGAGGAAAAGAAAAAAACAGACGCACACAGGTTTAATCATTTACTGACAAAAAAATACCCCCACCATGCAGGCCCTGCTGCTCCTGATTTGTGGTTTATTTTACTGGAGAGACAATAGAAAGCACCTTATTGGGAAAATGTGTCACTTAATCATCACCCCAGTTGCTGGTAAAAAAAAGCTGTCATACTTCCAGCAAGATGCTGGCAGTCACACCCCCACGCTGAGCGACATGTACACAAACACACACGTCCGTCCGGCGCTCAGACTCGTCTCCATCCAGAGCATATTCCACTGCCCAGACAGCCCTGTAGGTGTAAATCCTCAGCTGACAGACATATTGTAGGTGTCCGGGCAGAGATTAGTCCATTACCTTCTTAAGTCTGGAAAAAAATCCTGAATAAGCTTTTGAATAGTGCTGATGCTCATCTCCTCATAGCCTAATCTGCACTAAACTCTCATTCAGTGCCTGTGTGTGTACGTGTGTGTGTGTGTGTGTGTGTGGGGGGGGTCAAAACGGCTTCTTTTTTTGAGATTAACACCAAGATGTCAGCAAGGAGTTTTGAATGCGCGCTTCAGCTTTTAGCAAAAAGTATTCCAAAAAAGCTTACAGAGAGCATTCAGGGATTTCTTTTATTCATCTCCATTTGTATATTTGCATTTAGCTGATGTTTATTTTCTGGTGTGACACAACGTGTGTACTGAAGAATAAGCTCAGATTGCCAGAAAAGTTACAAGCAAACAGAAAGTATAAAGGGCAAAGTTCAGGACATGAGTGCCCTCGTAATACTCCACAATCCAGACATTAAAAGCAAACTCAAAGAGAAACAAACTACTGTGAGATAAGACCAAAGTAAAAATCCTGAATTTTATTATAGAAGGGAAAGTAAACAGAGTACGGTATGGCTTGAAAAGATTCTGTACTCCAAAGTAGCATTTGGGGAGTAATGTTAATGATTACAAAGGGGGTTACATCTGTATATTATCTGTAAAAGGCTTTTAGGCTCTACAGTATGTTGAACAATATTCATTTTGTTGCATGTTTTTGATATGCACAATGTCTTTTTCTGCCATTTTTCCAGTCAAGGCCATTTACTTAGATTGATGCTATTCTGATTGGTTCTCTTGTTTGAATTTGCAGCTCGTCCACGTCAGTCAATTCAGTCAATCCACATTGCCGCTAAAAGCTAAACAACCTGTCTGAGAGCTGCCACCATATCTACGAAAAAAAAAAAAAAAAAGGTGTTCCAGTGCTGGAAACTTAAAAGCAGTTTATTCAGAAATTTGGAAAAGACTTCAAACATAATAGTGCAGTGCAAAATATGTTTACCAGCTGTTAAAATGATATCGACGCTGAAAATTTCAATGCCAAATTTGAGGAAACATCTGCAGGTATGTTGCCCAGTGGTGCAGTGCAGGTTTACTGAGTATACCCACTTCTAAATCCCCTCTGATCCTTTCTGCTGGAAATCAGCCAAGAGACTGTTTACAAAGGAAACTACTGGACAATGGACTACTTGCAAAGTTCATGTGGACAGCATTAGGAATAAGGAATAGTTCAATCAAAATGCCTAATTATGTATTTGTCTCACCCTCTAATCTGACTGTTGACCTGTATTGATGCAAAATCTGCACCTCTGTTATGACTAATGTTAATTTCATAACAATCCTCCTTACTCCTTGATGTCAAACAGCAGAAGTTAAGCGACAAAGTGCAAATAGGCCGACTACTGTCCCATTTTGGGATAACTAATCAAGCAAGAGTAGTCTTAAATCACATAATTGTGATTTAAGACTACTAAAAGGGTGCTTATTCTTACCTGGACAGGCTGCTTTAAAAAAACTGGGGGCATAAATTATCAGAATACCAGCTTCAGGCACCACTACACCACTTTTGTAACTGCAAACAGTCATATTAAGTAAAGTAGGGAAGGCCTTACCTGCCTACCTCCTGCCACACCAAGCTACAAATGTCGAGTACTACTCTAAGGTTAACACTGCCTGGTTTAAACATTTGAAAATGGTTTAAGTTGAAAACATTCGTCAGAAATTTAGAAAAGTAATCAAAAAGTAATCACGTGTGATAAGTTACATTACTTTAAAAATGTGCCGAAAGTTGAAAGAGATATTTTAAATAAATTGAAACAGTCGCGTTACTTACTACATTTTAAATATGGTAACTAGTAATCTGTAACCTATTACAATGTCAAAGTAACCTTCCCAACCCTGCGTACACATTAACATCAGAGATATTTACCCAATCACAAGCAGGAAACAGGTCATTAAGAATGCTCAATTAATTCTAATGAATGGTTAACAACCTCACTGTGGTTTCCCCTTTCTAGTCTAACAGTCAAGATGAGTCAAGCTCGTCCGTGACCCCAAATGCCACAAACACTTGAACAAAACACAGTCTGTGTTTGCCTCAAACTGTTTCTTTTGAGACACTGCTGCTCTTTTGACTGTATCACTGTACGAAGATAAATGACTCAAAAATTGGATTTTGAAACATATTTTACTAACTTTTTAAGATGTCGTACTGAACTCTGAGTCTATCTCCCTCTTTTATCTGTAAGTTTACAACGCTGATAAGTTTGTTTCCCAGCTGACTCAAGTGGGAAAGAACCCATAATGATAAGCAAGAGTCTGAAAGTGTTACTGACAGTCCAATCTGAGGGCAAGACAGTGAATCATCTATTCATTCCAAAGTGTCATTTCTGGTTGTTGGTTTCCTTCATTTGTTTTTTCATCCATCTGTCATGTGATATCTGAAACTTGAACTGTGATTCATTTCAGCACTACAATCCAGTCGTTTTCTCTTCATGCTAATAGGCCCAAAGGGGCCCTCTACAACAACAGGTCAAATCAAGGTGACATATTGTTTGTTGATTGGCCCAGAGGGGGATTGCATCACATATGAAAGAGGACATGTTTACTGTTGCCACAGTCATGTATGTGACTAATATACCTCAAGGAATTTGACGCTTATTTGGGTGTAAAGGCTAAAGGAAGAAAGCAAGTTTACATAGTTGGAGACATTTTTCCAGGATAATCATCTTACCCAAATGTTTGGACAGGCAAACTGAACTGCCCTTGACTTTGCAACATCATATCAGTGTTGACCTTGCAGCTCCAGTTTTATTTTTTTTTCCCTATTT
>JAQLOL010000008.1:19562162-19575255 GCA_029783665.1 Naso thynnoides
GTAAGATAAGGGATCCCTGGAAGTTATGTAAAAAAAAAAAAAAATCATCGTCATTCCTGAAAAAGGAAAAATTGGAGATGTTTACGTTTACAATGTTTAAATGGAGTCATTGAAGTCAAACTTAAATTTAAATTTTCCTGATTTTTGTGCAAGGAAAAATAAACAATGGCTCTAAATCGACTGAGCAAAATTTTTCTGTTATTCAACAGAGGATCTTGGGCATATCTTGAGAACTAGCACTCAAGCTTTAAGCCTGGACAGTCTGTGTCCTTTGACAACAGTTATGATAACATCTTGTGTCAATGGCACGCGGCCAATCTCAATGGTCTGCTACTGTTTGAAGGACATGTATGGTCAAGTATGGCTACTTTAGATGATACAAGGCATTCTTCCTTTCTCCTGTCTGTCCCTTTGTGTTACAATAATCCTCATTCAGGAGAAGCCATTATGCTGTTATGTTTGTATACCACTTGGAAAATGAAAGCTAGCTAGCTAGGCTAATTAGCTTTTACCTGAAAAGCAAACAGTAGGCCAGTTAATGCTTTGCTTGCCAAGATTGGCGATGTTTTCCAATAAGAGCTATTTCCTGTTTGTCATTGTAACAGCTGTAGAGTTGAAGTACGACTCCTGCACTCAGAGTTGTATTTGTGATCCACTGTACAAAGTGGGGATGCAGTCTTAGCTGTCAGTTGACCCCTCCCTAAGCCACTCCCCACTTAGTTACTGTTGCTATGGTCCAACAAGCTTTCAGACCTAGCGTGGAGCTCATGTCGCTAACTGCACTCCCTGGAGAAATAATGACTAATTTTTGAAAAAATAAAAAAGTGATGTAAGACATAAATAGACCGAAGGTCTAAAATATGAATCTGAATAATAAATGCAGGATTGAAAACTAATTCAGCAGCGAAAACAGGTTAGAGTTATGAATATAAAGATACACGCTAGAGCCTACAGATCACAATGCAGCGGCTTTAACTTGTATTTCACTTCATTCATAAAACAGGTTACAGGAGTTCAGGTTACCAACATTGCAAACCGTTGAGATCTGCTATTTCTAGACTCCAGCCAAAGACTTTAGCTTAGCTGGCTAGGCTTGCTATCACTCTAAATAGCTATACATCACTCACATTAACCAGCTAATATCCACTAATAACAGTATAACATGGCCTCAGCATTTATTTTAGGGTTACCGAAGCAGACACAATGTTAGCTGTGCTTGTTAAACTGTGAGGGGTTCAACGGGGAATGACAGTTTTGTTCACAGCATAATGTTACACTTCTCAGCGTTCGATTTTGGGAAAGTAAAGAATGCATATTTTTCTTTTAAACCTTGTCGAATAATGAGCATAACTTTTACAAGTACCCCAGACTCCATGCTTAACCATGATAAGCTCAAAATCCACAAATCCAGCCTGAAAATGAAGAAAATCTGAAAAGACTGCATGAGCTTCAGTGGAGCACAGCTGTATCGCTGTCAGAACCTAGTCAGAGCTGGCAAATGATACACTCTGATTGGCCTGATTGTGTTAGAGGGCGGAGCTTAGTGAAGGGTGAACTGACCACTATCAAAAATGGCACCAATGAGCAAAGTAACCACCGAAGAATGTGATTCAAATCACGACATGGGGCAGGCGAGCACAAAGAGAGAACTGCAAAGAGTGTTAAAGTAAGAGGAGACTGAGCAACGCATAAAGAACTCATCTGCAGTTATCACCAGCCTTTGTGGCCATTGGAATTGAAGTAATACAAAATATCTTTAGCGTGCACCCACACAGATATTGCAGCAATCAAACAGCTGCAGCATTGTCTGTTAGTACAAAAAATTTCACTTCCCCTGGAAGCTAAAAAATAAACAAAATTTAAATGCCTTTTATTTGGCAGGAGAATACACCCTCATGACAAAACAAGTAAATATTCAACACAAAGACCAAAAATATATTTATTTCTTTCAGCAAAAACTGTTCATTCAATTCAAATGCAAATCAACTGTAGTATTCTATCCCAGACTAGCTGGTGAAATCTTGCCAGGAAGGGGAAGTTAATAAGGACCCCTGCCCCAATCTCTCACCAGACACTTGTGAATGTGTCCCTACTGCCAGTGTTAGGCTGTGAGCTGCTCAGTGGCCAGAAATTAAATGCACCAGGAAGCTGCCCTGCGCAAATGTGTTAAACATGGCGTTGCTAAAAAATCGTATGCATGCCCAAGTAGTCTGTTATATAAATTTACTTGAAAAAACTTTGATTGGACCATTTGCCATGCTACAAAATATGTGCACAAGCCTGACTGACCAGCCTCAATGCCAAGGCGCTCTGGATTACACACATCACTTGTCTGCAGGCTCCACAGCTCTTGTCAAGGCTTACCAAGAGACATAATTGAGTGTGTGTACACAGACCCATATACAGTGACACTTCATATGAGCAAGCATAAAGCCTGATCAAACATGTGAACATGGCGATACAGAATGCTGAATGGCTTTCTATCTGTGATCGCTTGTGTGTGTGAAAGCTCTGCGTACCGTGACGCTTTGTGTTTTGTGTGTGTTAATGGGACCTGCTGATCAAATATCCTCTGATCGCGGGGAGGGTTACGAGAGCGATATGAAGTTGACTGACCCTCATACATCACAGTGTACACTGGCATTTGGCTTCAGGGAGGTAATACATGCAAATTTTTACATTGTTTAATGAGAGCAGATTGCGTCCTCTGAGATGTGCTACTACTCTGTGAGCTGCTTGGGGAATCGAATCCTCCATCATTGGCCATAGAACCTTCTCTTAAAGTTAAATGAAATTTTAAGTTTCCACACTTTTTGTGTAAGAAAAAAAGACATAGATATACACATATAATGATACTGCAACTATTGTGCTCTTTTTCATTTTTAAAAGAAAAAGTTTTTTAAAACAAGACTGGTCTTACAAGGAAATGCTTTGTTCACTTTAACAGTGCATTAATGAATGGAGTACGATATACAGCCCTGTCACGGACTAAAAAAGTTGAGTCGTCCCCTTCCATATCTTTTCAATCCACAGCGCCAGTTAGCACCACAGCTAATGACTGGAAGGTATATCCAGACAGAGGCTGAGTAGGTGAGGGTCTTGCCCAAACAGCGACCTGCAGGCCTAAAAAAATGAAGTCCACACAAAGTGCCCAAAACTGTATTTCCTCAAAAGGCCTATTGAAGCTAAATTCAAAACTGAGTCAATATCTGTTGAGCCCCAAATTAAAATTCCTAACTTTACTGCAACAACAAACATGTTTAGAGCCTGGTGCAAAGAAACGGTGATGGTCTGACATAACTTCCTTTCAAAATACCATATCCATGTAGTAGCCCCATGTTTTTAATATCGGGCAGTGCTGTGTCCCGTCTTGTTCAATTAGATCTGGTTGAAAATAACTATCAAACTTTCATTCTTTTGGCCTTTATGAGTGGGTGCTAAAGTCAGCTAGCTAACATTAGCATCCATTCACTTAAATGCAACCAACCCTGTGTGAATATCCCTCAAAAAATGTGGTTTTGCTCACATTATGTTGTTAGGGATACAGTAATCCTGACAGGCTGTAGACAGTTTCAGCTGTGCTCTTGCTTTATTCAAACAAAAACACAGTTTACTAAGTTACCACAACCTTTTTCAGGGATATCCATACAGGTTCAGTTTCGTTTAAGTGAATGGATGCTAACATTAGCGAGCTAACCTTAGCACCCACTCGCTAAAGCCAAATCTTTTTCTTAAGTCACCTGACATACTTGATCAACTGCAGCCATGTCCTTTCGTCTTTCTCATCACTAGGAAAGCAGCAAAAGAAAACTGAGGTCTGTTTAAACAACACGAGACGCAGCACTGTGGCACATCGAAAAGATGGGGATTGGACCTGGATACGGTATTTTAACAGGGCGTTACATCACAACTTAAAGACCGGACAGCTACTTTGCATCTATTACCAAAATCATCATTATTGATTGCTTCTCCAATGCATTAATTGCTATTGCAACTTTAAGTTCAAACAGATGATGATCACTTCATTCAGAGACAATACATAAAAAGTGCTGTTTTAAAGTGACTATGAGGAACTTTCAAGTGTTTATGAAACAGTCTCATGATTCCTCTGATGATTATAAATTTCCTGTAACAACAAACGAGACCTTAAGCAAAAAGGCTGCTGATTTTATCTAGTTACTGTTAATGTCTATGTTTGAATTCCCGCGACCTCAGAAGGAACAATTTTTATTCGTTGTTCTGTGCAATGACAATTACGTAATTATATTCTATGCCTACGGCTGTTAGTTTGCACCTTAGCATGTAACATTAATGCAAATGGCTGTGTAACATTAGCCTACAGAAAATAGAGGTAATAGGTCTCGGGGGACATTACTGCCAGTCGGCCAAGAACTTATTTCTTAACCACATATGAATACATTACCTCTAAGCGACTCATCCTGTGGTCTCTCTTTCACTTGCTTTTAAAACAAATGCATGCGTTGAGGGTTTTGTGCTAAGTTCTACCTGCCTAGCACCCGTTAGCAAAGATCTTTACGACAGTAGGTGCTTGTGTCACTACCCCATTTGTCCAAAGGGGCCGCTAGAATCAACAAAAACTGAAAGTTTCTCATGGTCACTTTAACCTTGAAAACCTCAAAGTAATCTTGTTTTTTGAAATTTGGCACAGAGTAACTTGGGAAGTTCTCTGTAACTTAGCAACAGTCAACAGCACAGGCATGAGACATCGAAGAAAAAAACATTAAACAAACAATAATTTTGTTTTTTCTGTCTAAGCAACTCTTTTTAAGTGCCTGGTCCAAAATAAGTGGTAGCTGTTCATGTAAAACACATCATTTGTATTTTACCAGCAGGTGCTGGGTTCGAAGTCAGATATTGTCATTTCAAGTACACAACCCCCACGTGCAGTATGTAGATTCACATGGCACAACGTCATGAGAAATAGGAAAAGAAGTTCAGAGTTAGATAATCGAAGGAAGAATCCAGAAGAATTCAAACATCCTTCCTGGTTTGGAACTTCTGGGAGTAGGAGTGTGTTTTCCCCACTACTGTCAGCGACAGGATATGACAGCATAAACCTGTTGTGTGATCCTGCCTCATCACACTGGTGCTGAGCTAGATGAGTGAGCTGGATAAATATTTACGGCTCCATGACAGGGCCTATCCTTCTTACTGACCACCAGCTGACGGGGGTGTGAGAGTTGAACGTGGGAGGAAATGGAAGCAAAAATAATTAGTGTTCCCATTCAAAAAATAAGCATGTATAAGGGGACCAATCGAGATAAATTACATCCTCGGGGATTATTTCACTCCAGCCGGATCTGATAGGATCAACTTTAGCTGTTGCATAGTCTGGCAGGAGGTAATTCAGTCTGACCCGGGCATCCAGAGGACTTGGAGTGGCTTCAAAATCTTCAGAGGAGACAAAGACAGAGATTTAACAGCGCAGCATAACACAACCTAAACACAAGGAGAGAGATAGATGAGGAAAGATGAGGAGAGAGAGGGAGGTGATGAATGATGTTGTTTTTCTCTGTAAGGAGGATAACTGTATCCTCCTCTGGGAGCAGCGGAGCCGGAGAGCGTCTGTGAGCACCAGTCATGTGTCTCGGAGACAGCCAATGAAAATGCGGGGATTTGGTTCATACGCGAGTTTACTGGGTCAGAGTCAGAGCAGCAGAGGAGGCAACAGCCAATCGCAATGCATAACAGCGTCTGGAGGATTAGCCAATGAGGTTGGAGTCTGGTGTCTGGTACCAGTTGATGTCTGACAGTTAGACAGACTGTATCTAATTACCACAGCCGCGGCTCAGCATGGGTCTGTGTGCACTTACGAGTGTGTGTGAGTGTGTGAGTGTGTGGGTGTAACTGAGAGAGAGGGAGTGAAAATTAGAATTAGAAAGGAGGAAGGTGGTTTGGAAGGTTTGGCAAAAGTTAAAAAAAAAAAAAAACGAAAACAAGAACAAGAACAAGGGATCATATCTGGAGAGCTGCCACATGAAATGAAATCGTGCCAAAAGACAGCATGGATATAAATACACAAGCCCTAAATTCAGATTTAATTTATTAAATCAGCCATATTAGGTAGTGATACACCCCATTGCTCTACTTGCTGGTTATTAAATAAACTCATTTTGGTACTGTATGTGAACAAAGGGAACATGTGTTATCTCTGGGTGTGTTTTTGTGTGTCACAGTGTGAGGATTTGTGTATATTTTTTCATTTCCTGTATGAATGAATAGGTCCTGAAAAGACAGTCCGGTTTCCCACACTGCACTGCTCTATTGTCTCCAACACATTGTTCTACTCACTGCTGGTAACTTCACCCCATTCAGCCACTCTATTAGTGACTGGACAAGACAGAAACTGCCAGGTGTTAATGGCAAGGACACACACACACGCACACACACATATGCATTCACACACTCATCACGCTCATGTTCTCAAACTCAGCCAGAGGTGAGCAGGGGTGACAGACAGGGGCAGCTGGATGGAGGGTTTTTCCTGTTTTGACTGCGTCTGTCTGAGCACAAAATGCTTTACACACACAGAGACGCACGCCCACGCACACAGTCACACATACACACATACACACATACACAAACAATGCGACTGTCACACAATGGCAATACATGAAGTTCCATTTTTTCCCTTCTGCTCACTCGCAAGTTTTGCTTTGTAGGAATCGTTTGAAATATGCTAGTTCTCTTTCAAGCAAAAAGTCAGATGAAGAAGATTAATATAACTGTCTATTTATTTGTCTATTAAATATGAAGCCAAAACCTGCAGTTGGTTAGCTTTTTTTTTTTTTTTGATCTCAAAAACTGAAAACAGAGTGCCTGACTCACTATGCCACCGAAATAAATAGAAAACAAATGCCTTTTGAAATATTTAATTTCTGCTGAAATGTTCATTCATCAAGCCGACAGCAAGTTAGAGGGCAAAAAATGCTAGCAAAGTGTCAAAATGTGTATGGTCCCTTCTTAAATCAATATACATGAACACAAAAAGTCATTCTTTCAAAGTCTAAGTCAAGTTTCGGGTCTCTTATGGTTGTAATGAGCGCTCTTTTATCTGCTGCATAACTGATCTGCTTAGAATACTGCAAAGCTTAGTTCAGGAAGTGAAGGCATGCACCATAGGCCATTATCATCATTCCTTTATCGATTAGCATCAGCACTGAATAGTTGTTTGGTTTATGATCACTTAAACAGGCTATGCAATAATAAGGGTTAACAATTATTAACCCCAACTCTAAACAGCAGTTGGAGTGCAAACGTATCACAATAGATCTCCAACTAATGGCAGCTCATAATCCACTGTAAAATTAACCCATCCCTCCAGTCTCTCTAACTCACTGTAATGGTAAGTTAATGAGCCTGTAACATTACATGGTCAATAATAAACCTGTAATCTGCCCATAGTTGATGCTATTAATTAGCTTGCTCTTAGTTAGCCAGTAGATGATTAAGTTACCCGGCCATTTTTTAGGCAACATTGGTTCTCTGTGCAAACAAATGTGGCAAACAATCATTCAAACACTCGTCTGTTCAAAATATCCAACAAACATCGATCTACACATGTTAATCGCCCTACAAGGCAAGTGCCAAGCTAATGGTAGATAGCTAATGCTAAGCTAATGTTTGCTTAAAGTCCATAGGCTCTAACGGTAATCTTCCCATTAACAGGTGACACACCCATCCATGTGCATTTTCAAGCGCTTGATGAAGTTTGATGTGGTCTTTTTATGAAATGCAGACTTACATTGCAATTCCTTTAACTGGGCTTCCTGTGTGAAGTCATCACAGCCAAATGGAACAGCAGCAGATGTGTAAGCTCAGGTGACCAGATGTTTTAAAAGAAACCCCAGGACATTTCCAGTTCAGCCCACAAAAGTCATCAAGTCTTATCATTATGAAATTTAAAAAATGGGGTTAAATTATGGTATTAAGTATTTTGGCGACTTACAAAGGATGCAGTAGACCATTGCATCAACTTGGCTTGGATAAAAGGGGTGTATAAATGTTTCTGTTTGTTTGTTTTTAAATCTTGTCATTCTAACATTCAAGAACCAAATTTCTTCTCTCCTCTCTCCTTATGTTGCTCTTCTTACCCTCTTAACTTTTATTCACCCTTTTCCCATCTCTTCACCTTTTTACCTCATTCTTTGCACATTCTCCTCCCTTCACTTGTTTACTCCATAAATTTTTCGTGCTCATTTTCTTCCACGGCTTTTTTCCTCTTGTCTCCTTCACTCTTCTTTCTATCTCTCAGTAATCCTCCTCTCCTAAAACAGAGCCACATCATTAAATTATGTGATAGTGATATCACGTGGTAATCTTTACAATAATAAACTATGTTACACTCACACCAACAACGAATGTCCATCCATCCACTGTCTTCCGCTTATCCGAGGTCGGGTAGCGGTGGCAACAAGCTCAGTTGGGCTCTCTAGATAACCTTCACCCTGGCAACACTCTCCAGCCCCTGGGTCTACCCTGGGGACTCCTCCCACTTGGACGTGTCCGAAAAACCTCCAAAAGGAGGTGTCCAAGAGGCATCATATCAGATGCCCTAACCACCTCAGCTGGCTCAATTCGACACAAAGGAGCAGCGGGTTCACTCCGAGCTCCCTCCAGATGTCCAAGCTCCTCACCCTATCTCTAAGGCTGAGCCCAGTCACCCTACAGAGGAAACTCATATCAGCTGCTTGAATCCGTGATCACTTCATTTCAGTCACGACATAACATGGATGGACCGGTAAATTGAGAGCTTCTAGAGACAGCTCTAGTCGGGGACTGTCCCAGGAAATTGGGGACTGTCCCAGGAAATCGGGGACGAAATCGGGGACGAAATCGGGGACGAAATCAGGGACGAAATCAGGGACGTCGGGTCACTGTCGCATAGGAAGACACATGATAAGGGAGAGACCAGCATTTAGTTTGTCTGACATTTCCTTAATGTTAAAATGCCAAAGACAAATTCACGAGCATCAAATCTCGAGTCCCGATTGATTGACAAGTCTTCTCATGTTGAGTCTCAAGTCCCTTTTCTCTGGTTGAGACTCTCCACTTTTCAGTGTTTGTGCTAAACCAACTGACTACTGTTTATAATCATAGTTAAAATGAGCAGCAAGCTTAAATGATGTCTACAAGCAGGTTTGACAGTAAGGTGTAATTACACAAGGCAACTTGGAGGAAGGCATTAAACGAGAAAAAAAAAGACCATATGTGAGCACACATTCATGTGCATATGAGTGTGTGTTCATTTATATGCTCTCACTTTGATCACCGACAGTGTACAGAAGTACCACATCCTAGCGTGACGATACTCAATTTGTTTTGGAGAAGTGTAATTAAAACAAGCTTGTCTTTTGCACATGCTGGCCAGCACTGGCATCAACACCAAACTGCTCAAATCCATTTGGCCAAAGACCTTCATTTTAACTCATCTCCCCTCTCTGCTTCTCTCTTCCACATTTCAGGATCCCTCTCTTTTTAATAGAAACTTGGACCATCGCACCGAACAGCAAGACCTCTGATCGAGGATCAGTATTAGAGAGATGAAATAATAATCCTATGTTATCAAGTCAGTAGAGAGCATGAGTTCTGGTGGTGCTCCAACCCGGCGAAGGGCTGTTGTTGTTATTCTTTGATCAGACCAGCAGGAATAACAATCTATAATTCATAATGCTCAGTCTAGTCTGGGAACACCAGGCACTGCACCTTTAATTATTGATCAAACAGAACAGATTTAATATCAATCACTGAAGCATAGGCAGAAGTGAGCAAAGTAGGAGAAATGGAGGAATCTCACGGGCGCTGCCGTCTAACCCTCTAATGAAAACAAAAAAGAAATACAGTAGAGTTAATAGTCCGGTGGTGGTGTGTGTGCAAACAGGAACTCAGGCTTATCTTGGACACTGATTCACTAAGACTACAGCTCACAGGAAAACACTCTTTGAAGGTGGATACTGTTGGGTTGGGATCTGAGCTGCCAAGACTCAGTACTTTTACAAATCATTCTACATTATTCAATATTTTCCATGAATTTGATTCCAAGAGAGGTGAGAAAACCTCACAGGCAACATGCTTTCCTCTGAAAACAAACGTAATCCTTCTACTGATAATAAAACATTAAAACTGTTAGAACTACAGCCTTTACTACTGCAATTACTGATCAGAGGTGGAAAGTAACGCAGTACAAATACTTCATTACTGCGCTTAAGTAGACTTTTCAGGCAACTGTGCTTTACTTGAGTATTTATTTTTCTGACAACTTTTTAATTACTCCCTACATTTTACATTTTAACACAAATAGCTGTACTTTCTATTCCTTACTTTTTCACAACAGGCTTGCTTAGTTTGAATGCTTTTGCCTCTTTGGCGGTGCTCAGGACGCTTTACCAACCCGAAATGTTGGTATTTAATGTTCTGGGAATGAGACTTAATGATCAGCTAATTTTCTGGTGCGTTCAGAAGCAGCTCAGACAAATCGTACTGATTCTACTTTTAAGTTTAATAGTCTTTGCATCATATTAAAATGATGTGAGGTTCAGTGAGCTTTGCACAGAAACGGCCACAAGAAATTTCCTTCAGAGGGAAACTTTTTATTTCTATACAGCACTTGAGCAAATGAAGTACATGATGAATACATTTCAGAAACTGTACTTTATTACTTTTACCTGAATAAAGAAGTTGGGTCAAGTATCTGTACTTCTGCTGAAGTAAAGAATGTGTGTACTTTTGCCACATGTTAGCGATATTACTATAGAGACTGCAGTTACTGCTGCAACTATAACTCTACTACTACAATAAATACAATTACTGCTTAAAGATGTGCCTTTCATTTGTGCTATTACTACAGCAACACTTAACACTACCTACCTACTAACTACTACAACAACTAGCAGTTCTTTTACCACCAGTGCTACTTTTTCAGTCCTGTAGTACAGTCCTTGTGTACTACTTCTATTACTTTAATGAAACTATTGTTGCCACTACAGCAACCAGCTTTGGCGTTGTGGGCGGGCCCCAGCAGACCAGGCTGCTCATCCAAAAATTGGCCCTCCTAGTAGAAATAACCATCAAAGTCATTTTAATGCAACGACTCATCGGGAAGACTGGAGACCAGTGATGTAAAAATGCCCACAAGGCTTATGGGAAAAATGAAATAACCCCTAAAAGGAGAGGAAAATAAATTTCTGCCTCGTGTAAATTTTTTGCGCTTGCAGTGTCTGGTTTTAGTGTGAAGTGACAGATCTGTTTTCATTCCTCATGCTTAGTATCTCTGAAAACAAACAAAAAAACCAGAAGTGCAGTGTCTATTGTTGTCATTTATACTTTTTGCTGTGCATTCAGTTGTTGACTTGACACTTTAATTTTTTTTAAATCTCTTTCTTTCTGGTCTCTTTCTTTTTGAAAGAAGCTCAGAGCTTCAATATACAGCAGTAATGAATTGTTATTTAGAGTTTAAAGTGTCCAGCAGAGGTTTGTTTGCTGGTGCCACCAGATTGGAAGGTTTGAAGGAGGCTGTGTGAGTTTAGCATGCTGGCCAACAAATGAGAGACATGCTTGACTGAACGTGTCATTATAAAGGGATGCTGTTTGAGCCCTGGACTCATTGCTCTGATCAAGGACTTTGTCTCATGTAAAACCAGAAAGGAGACACACATGTTCTTAGGCGTGCAAAGCGAGTGGACAGAAGACGCGTGCAGGCTTCGCTTGCTGATGTTTTACAAGCTGTGTTTTTGGACATTTGTGCTCCTTTCTATTGCAGCCATTTAGCAAAGTGCTGTGTGTGTGTGTGTGTGTGTGTGTGTGTGTGCGTGTGTGTGTGCGTGTGTGCAAAACCACATACATGTAATTTGG
Organism: Naso thynnoides; assembly: GCA_029783665.1. Classification (NCBI taxonomy): domain Eukaryota; kingdom Metazoa; phylum Chordata; class Actinopteri; order Acanthuriformes; family Acanthuridae; genus Naso; species Naso thynnoides. The sequence continues at coordinate 19,574,034 of JAQLOL010000008.1, forward strand.
TGATGTGATTTCCCTTTCATGTATGCTTTCTTATAGGCTTACATTGACATGTATTTGGATAATAAAAATAATTTAACATCATGAATGATAACTGTTGATGCATTATTTTATGCTGAGTAAGTGTGGCTGATTTGTGGGCAGGTTGAACACACATCAGCCACACTAAGGCCTGGCCTGTTACCTTCCTTGGCACCGCAAATGATTACTGCTGTTGCTGTAAGTGATCCTAACTACTACTAAAACAGTTAGAACTACTTAATGCTTAATTTGTAAATCATGAGGCCCCTGAACACAGAGCGAGTGCTGTTCCAGCACGTCGTGGGGAGAGAAAAAGTCACGTAATGCATCAGAAAATCCACAGTGTCTGGACAACAGCGAGGGTCTTGCAGTTTAAACTAAACAAAAATGAATCAGAGCATTCAATATTCACTTAAAATCTGCAGGTGACGGTGTGTAAACGGCTGTTTATGTTTGCAGGTAGCTCCCACTCTCTCTCCTTCCCTGTCCATTTAATTCCCTGTCGCTCTTCTTCTGTCTGTGGTTTGCAACAATGGAGGGCCCAAATTTCAATTTTCAATCAAAAAAGCGAGCAGGCTATGAAACTAACTTTCTGTTGATCAGTCTAATTCACTTCATTTCAGTACGAGGCCTGTAGACGGTGCCACACTTTCCCCATTTCACAGCACAAACTTCCACTTACCGTAATAACACTAGTATTTTTCAAACTTTATCCTTTTTGTGGACAGTCCATAATATATCCAAAGTTAAACTGCAGGAGCTAAGATTAGCTCATGTGACATGCACGAAACTCACCAGCTTTATGCGTCTCTCCTTCGTTCTGTTTATTTTTTTTTTTAAATCAGATTTAATCTGATTACAGAATGCCTAAACGAGCAAGCGATGGGAGACTTCCATGGAAAATTAAAAGGGACAGAACGTATTCAACCAAATAGCTGAGACTGCTCCAGCAAGTTCTGAGAGCTCTAGTACTACTGTACTATACTTCTACAGTTATTTTACAGTACTGCAATCACTACTGTTAATGCTACTTGACTCCTTCTTCTTTGACAACTACTTGTAATACTCTTAACTTTTTTAGTTCTAATGCAAATGCACATAATAGTGATTAAGGTCCTGTTCACACCACTCTGGTGCGGACCAAAGAACCGCACCCTGGTCCGCCTCGTAGAGGTGGTCTCGGTCCGCTATCAAGTGAACTCCA
>JAQLOL010000008.1:19588293-19599918 GCA_029783665.1 Naso thynnoides
AACTGTTATTATTATTATTATTATTATTATTATTATTATTATTAATAATAATAAATAATTTCACATTAACAACCTTCCTTCATCTCCATTCTGTTCTCTGAGCACACATGGAAAAAAGTCCTCTCAACTTCCCGTTAAACTCTTAGTAAAAAAGCAGCAAAGTGACCCCAATGTTTTCAAAGGAGCTGAGATTACTGACATGGTTACTGTTGCACACTAATGTGCATGTAGCAGATACAAGCAAAAACTTTTGTAAGTGTTCCAAGCTGTATTGCTTAATCGTCTTGATTTCGGGGAACAAAAGCTTGTAGGGAGCCAAATCCAGCCTTCCTCGATCTTCAGGTGCTGACGATGATCAACCTTTCTACATTGGAATGCTTATGAAAGTGTTACATGCATATCAGCATGCAGCACGCCATACATGCGCATCAGGAATAGTCTCTCAAGTTTTAGATCAAAATTCATAATTATCAAACTTTTAAAAAAAATCTATTTACGGTTATAGAGCGGCTAAGTCACTGGAAAGGGACAAATTATATTATGTTTGACTTGCGTCCTGAATTATACATATGATGGCACGTCTCGTCTTGGACAATATACGTCATCAACACAGACGTGGCCATCGGCTTGGATGAGAGGAAAAGTATTAAAAGAGATGAAAACAATCATAAATCAGATCGTGTTGGGAGCTGCAGCTACTCAAAGGGAGAGTTAGTCGGTCCTGCTGTCAGAGGGAAAATGTCATGACGTCAGTTACGTGACTGGTGTTGTAGTTTTTGTAAAAAATATCATTTAAATTGATAAACGTCAGATGTGTAATTCAGGGCACGAGTCAAACAGGATCAAAAAATAATTATTCTTTTCCCATTGACTACTGTTCAAATTTTCTTCCGTACTAAGGTCTCACTAGATCCACCGGAAGAATCTGAGATTTTCTTCGATGTACCCAAATTTATTTGTCTTTCATTAAAGTTGGGTAAAGAGAATGAAATCAATACAAAGTTTAGAAAAAAAAAGTCACCTTTAATCCAGATGACCCACATTAGTTTAACTTTACCTCATGCTTTAACAATTCACAGACAGACAAACAACACCAGGAGAAAATCCCCACTGCAGTGCAGCGCTCTCAGACCCACACTGAGTGTTGCTAAACGATAGCAAAGGAATCACACAGGAACACTTTGTATCATTCAGGAGATACGACGAGTAAAGAAAACTGAACGTCAAAACACACTCTCGAGTCCGTAGTAAGCTGGCACGGTGGCACCCAGCAGTAAAGTGCAGCCATCCCTGGCTGGCACATAGGACACCCATTCACTCTGTGACAGGGTGTCACACCACATGATTTATGATGGGTAATTATGGTTATGGAGGTGACATCATATCCTACTGCCTGGCTCCCGCATGTATCCATGCTGTGTACATGTGTGTCTGAGCATGTGTGTGTGTGTTCGTGACTAATTAGTTATGCTGTCTGGATCCAGCAGCGACTGTCTTTGTTTTTCTACAGAACGGAAGACAAGGCATGTCACAACAACATATCTCGCAGTTCCTCCAGACGTGCAGCGCTGCACTCGCGTTCACACACACGCTTAAATGCACAAGCACACAACATGTGTCCACAAAAGACTGCCTACACCTCGCATCCATGCTCCGATTTTAATGTTATGTTCACACCACGACAAATTGCACTTCCTCAACCTCTGGATGGGCCAAAAGTAGAACGAGAGCAGGAAGGATCACTCACATAATCTTGACAGAGCTAACTATCATTTTACCACGCTCTGAAATTGGCGGCAGTGAGAAGCGTACAATTAGAAATCATTACTCTGCACCTAACTGCTGCTGACAGGCATGGGCACGACAAATGAGAAAATGGAAAGATTATAACATAATTTCTCCCTCCTGTACACATCTGCTAATTCACTTGCCAGTTCTAAATAAACGCATCCATTTGAAAACGATTTGACAAACCATGTCTACCTTGGATTAGAGGCACAAAGGATGCAGAGAAAAATGTTATATATTTACAGAGAGCTCTGCGCAGTTACATTAAATCCATCAGCAACCTGAAAGGTAATTTCTAACACATTTTTTACATTTTTCCTCAGTCTTACAAGAGAACTTCCTTGTTGTCTGAGGAGTTTGGAGGCCTACAAACTCTGCACTATCACGTTCTGCAGTTACGGTGCCGAGGTCACTGTGGGACACATGAGTGTCCTTAATAAGCCAATTTGGAAGAAACAAAATAATGCAAAAAATGGAAAACAGATTAGACTCACTGCCTTGAGTCACCATAATGAGTAGCATTACTTGTTTTTTGCTGTTTAGTGGACTCATTTCAGTATTCACTCAGAAGTATGTCCATAGCCACAGGGGCCTCATTTAGGAACGAGCTTCAAAAGTCCATATTTGAACTTTAAACTGCTATTAAGGCAGCGGCAGAAAAATCAAAACAGCCTATTCCTCTCGGAAGTCACCAAAGATCAGCATTTAGATTCTGTGTAAAAAATATATATCTCTTTGCTCCCTGACCCTGCAAATATTTGAACAAAAGTGACCTTTTGCAGCATTTCACCCTTGGCTCAAACACGGAGGAAAACTTCACAAAACTCTCTGGCCTCACTACTGATTTTTTTTCAGCCTGGGTGAGTTAAAACAATGCACACGTTGGCCTGAATTTAAATTACTGAGGTCATAAAGACACATTTCTCTTATAGTTCTGCTGGGCTGATGTCCAAAAACATTTTTGTCCATCAGTACATTAGCAGTGGAAAGTTAAATATTATAATTACAACATAAACTGTAACAACTGCTCCACTGTACCTGTTCTCCTCCAGTCCATCTGTAAGTGGGCATTATGGATCCTGATGTAAAGACAGCAGCTTGTGTGTTTGGCTCTCTGCTCTCTTGCCATTGCACTCGCAGGAGTGATTTGCTCTTTCCCCTCCTGTGCTGCCTGAGCATCAGACCGTGCCTCCTGCAGTGCTCCCGTCAAGCTGCGTAATTTTGTGAACAAGCACAAACACTGAACACTTACTGGTGCGTATAACTCCCGCACTTGAGGTGGGGCTCCGATGCCATCGCAAGGCATAAGTATAAAACTTGTGGAAGGCACACAATGACACAAAAGTACATGATCAACCCTATCTTATTTTTACTAGGTGCTGTTTATTTATTGTACTGAAATAAAGAAGCATAACACTGTATGATTTTTCAAAGGTTATGTGCCGCTAGCATAGCCAGAAAAAGGACTCACATCAGAAAAACTGGGTGTGCCATATTTGTTTTCTTTACAACACCAAGTAGGCTAGACACGTGTGTACCTTCATCAAAATATAACCATGCATTATTCTCCATATACAGCTCCCAGCAGGCAGGGTTTGGTGATGTGCCAAAATACTCCAACCGGTCATTGCCAGTCCATCACCCGCAGATTCCGGATATAACGTTAATCGCACAGGAGGAGGAGTCTCCACCTCATATGTTATTTTTAGCAAATGCAAAAATGGAAGAGCTTGTTGCAAAGAGGAATAACCTACAAAATCACCTGTTTGGGATTATTTTGGATTTAAACCAGACATAACCGACAAGCTGAAGTAATTTGTTGTCTTTAGCAACAAAAATGATTTCTAGTCTCTGTTGAGACACCTTGTACGGAAGCCAAGAACTGCCATGGTCGCCTCTATCTTTTTTCATTCTGTTATCTCGGGATCATGAAAAAATCATTTCATTATCACAGATAACAGCTCGTTTCCCCATGATAACGTGATAATTTAATGCGTTATGACAGGATAACAAGGTTTGCTTTCCCACGATAAATAAATAATGAAAATAACTTATCAGGTGAGTTTTCATCATGTGATCAAAGGCGAGCGTGGTTCATGATCACACAGATTTGGCCGTCAAGATCACTGCCAGCAGCCTCACTGAAGTGCGATTGTCTGTAAAGCTTCAGCCAGACTCATCTTCCTCTTAAGTGACGGGTGCTGATCTGAATGTTATCTCTAATAGAAAGACACGGTGCAACATCTGCCTGTCTACCGCCTGATGCATTGATCAATAGATATTCCGTTATGTGACATTTTCAGCAAGCTTACTTACAGGTGTCAAGAGCATTTACATGCTGGAGCTGCTGGCACTCCAGATCTCTGATAAACATTATTAGAAAAGAGGAAACAATAGGCTTTTTCTTACAGGAAAACAAGCCTTGTTATCCTGTGATAACAGAATGATTTTTTTTTCATGATCTCGAGGTAACAGAATGAAAAAAAAGATAGTAGCAATCACGGCGGCTCTCAGCTTCCCTAGCCTTGCGTTCCCGTTAACTCTTTCAAGAGCTCAAACTGAATAAACACCACACATTTAACACACCAATGCTTAGCTAGATCAATCATGTTAGAACTAAAATATCTAGCCCACTGAAAAAACATAATAATTTTACCACCGACATCCACAAACTTAGCATGTTTAATTAAACTAATTAAGCCGTGTCTGTTTACCTGCACAGTTCAACATTTTTCTAATAACTTCAGTGCAATGAAAGGTCAAAATGTAGGCCCATTGAAAAGAGATAAGTGTAAACGTTTCCATAGTTCATAACATGATTTAATTTATTACACTTTCACTGCATCACAAACTTTCCCGGCTTTCCGCACTCACGGTAGCTGTCACCAGGTGGTCTAACTGCAACCAAAAAGCATCACGTTTTTTTTGTTTGTTTTTTTTTCCACAAAAGACAGTTCATAAAATTGTAAAAATAACAAGTAGGCTAGTATAATTAGGCAATTACAGTGTTAGTTTTGAAATTAACATTTTAGTAAGTCTATAAAAATTTATTCTGCATATTTTTGAGTGTGCCAGCTGCCTGTTTGGGTGGCACAGGCACACCCGTAGCTACGCCTAGCTACGTACATTTAAGTCCATTATAAGAAGGATGTGGACAGTCTCTCACCATGGTGCAGGAATGATAACTGAGCTGAACTCTGAAACCTGCAGGAAACATGGAGGACTGACTTCTGAGAGAAACAGCCAGCTCATCATCCCTTGCAGATGAACGGCTCAGTGGTGAGCTCGGCCGAGTCTGTAATGTTTTGATAGTCCATCATCATCCCTCAAATAGCACGAGAACATCTCCTTAAGCCCACCAGAGGATTTTCCTCCCGAGGACCCCGCAGGTAGCTCAGAGCTTCACAACCGATGCTTAGGTTTAGTAATACAAAGCATCTTCACATCCTCCATTCCTGTCTGCCTCTGCTCTAAGCCTCGCTGTATTGCTGCTCAGTGGGCAGCCAGCTGAAGGAAAGGACAAGAGAGATTGTCATCACGTCTCCTATCGCTGGGTTCCACGGAAAACTTTTCATCTGAGAGACAGCGCTGATCCACCGAGAGCAAAACAGACCACAACACCTGAACAGCTTGCTCAGGTGTTAGTCTGTCTGTCTGCCGGCGTCTGGTATCGACAGCCTTCCAACCACCTCAGGCCCCTACGGAGCTGCAATCCTGCTACTGGAGCTGTTTAGCATATCCTATTTATTAGCAGTCTGCTTTCACACCTCCCTGCTTCCTGCTTAATTGCTGCCCATATCTGAGTTTATCTCTTCCAGGGGGTAATTCAGAGCTTATCCTGCACCAAAAAACAAAAAAAACAAAAAGACTCATCTATAATAAGTGGCAGTGCTAAGGCCATCACCTTTTTTTATTTCAAACATGTTTCAATATTTTTATTTTCCTTCCTATCTCCTCAATTTTATACGTCCAGTCTGTGTGCTGTGCTTTCCATCTCCACCATGTCCAGTGAAAACCGTGCATCTCCAAATGTGGTAAATTTATGTTAAATGAAGTATCAATTAAAGCAACTTTTGTCAAGATTAAATCCACTTTTTGGATGTTTGAGATGACACGTGAGAATCTCATACAAAAAAAATTAAAAAATCAGCGTAAAAAATTTGTCAAACTATTAAAACTTCATATTAAAGGAGAGGTTCATTTTTTAGCACATTACGCCTTATAATGACATTTACCACCATATGTGATGTTCTACATGATTTTAATGACAACCAGCGCAGTCCTGAGAGCTTAAGTTTGTTGCTAACATCACCGCTAGCTGAAAACAACAGAGTAGCATGTTCACTCAGACAGTCCTTTAAAAAAATTCAATAACGCTCGCTTTAACAGACGTGAATCTCGTTGAATGTTTAGTGGTGTCCTCTAATGTACCAACACTAAAACACAAAGCTAAACACCAATATATAAACCAAAAACAGCTCTCTCAGCTCCTTCATGAAACAAACAAGCAGTCGTTTCTGGATTGTATAATAGGTCCCAATCGATATATCTGTTTGCCGATATTATTGACCGATATCAGCCCAGATATATCGGTGTCAGCCTATGTGTTTCCGATAAGTGACGATATTAAACCTGTTATTTAAGGCTGGAAAAAAGCTTTGACCAGTGATTTAAAATGGTGTAATCATGTAGTTTGTCCAGCAGAGGGCGGTTCCTTTATTCAATTGGTAAAGAGCGAAGTGTTACTGGTCAGTACACTGATGTTTGGAATAAAGTTTGTTGGATTTCCTACCACCATAGCGTATCTTTGTGACATGTATTTGATAATCACATTCAAAATATTACTTGTAGAATATCGGCCGATATATCAGATATTGGAATTTTCTCACTATTGTTATTGGCATCAGCCCCAAAAATCCCATATCAGTCTGGCCCTTTTATATATTTGTGTTTAGCTTTGTGTATTAGTATCCATACATGAGAGGACACTGCTAAACAGTCAACTAGTTTCACAACTTTTAAAATGAGCGTTTATTGTATTTGTTGACAGATTGTCTGCTGGGTAGCACCCCTATGAATCGCCACCATTACATCACCTCAAATACACACTGAGTCACCTGCATCTGTTCACCTGCAGGCAATGAGTTTGCCCAGGTCGTTCGGTTCATGTGACATGTGACAAGAGAACGATCCCTCACTGGCATCCCACCCGTAGCTCTGCCAAATGTGTTCAATGGAAGGCACGGCTGAGCTGGAAGGACCTCTGTCGGGGCACACGGTGAGAACACGGGCCTCTCTGTTCAAAACAACAGTACACTGAGTTCTTCCCTACCTGCATGAACAGAGTCTCTAATGCAAAAAATGTTGTTTTTAATTAAACTGAGCAGAATCTGCTCAACAAGTCACACTTTTCCCTTTATATTTCATTATTCACGTTGCCGTCCTCCATGTTGGCACTGGCTCAGACAAGCTGAGCGCTGAAATTATGACAACTGTCCAAGGAGATGATGTAATTGAGGCTGTGTCACAGTAACAATGACACATTTCAATTTGAGCATTTAAATTCAAGTCGCATGTAGGTCGCCTGTCTCCGGATGCAGTTCTGCGGCTATCTCAGTTCCATATGATCCGAGTCACAAGTGAATGTCACGTCAGAGGAGATAAGTACATACATGTGTACAGTGTCAATGTTACAAGAGGACAGTGTTTACACCATGTTCTCTTCTGTACAAAACCAGACTCTGCACTCTGCCACGTAAGCTTTTAGAAATTATGATCCAACCCTCAGTGTTCTCAGAACTTGTCCCTATCTTTTCAAGCATACTACAGCACAACACCTACCACCATGACTCAGAAGTCCTCTATCATGCTAAACTGTTCCAGCACAGCGCTTAACAATGAGTTCTCTCTGTTTATAACACAGTGTGCCACAGTGTCTGAATGCACACTGTGGCCCGTGTCTGCATGTAGGTGGAGAGACGCTGTCTCCTGTGTGTCCTGCAGCATTCGTGAGCACGTATTGTGCAGAGCTGCTGCAATTAACCACTGTCTACTCACGACTTCTCTTCTCCCTGCGCCCTTGTCGCCAAGATAAACTGTTAGGAACCTGATGTACTCACAAACAAAATGAGTCAGACTCTGATGCAGGGACTGAGTAAAAATGATTGGCTTTTTTTTTTTTCTTTTCTTTTTTTTTTCTTTTAGCTGTAGTGGTCTGAACTGGAGGCAATTTTGTTTTGTTTTCGCTTGCAAGATAAAAATAGGGGCACATGCTTCAAAAATCACAGAACACACCTGATCTTTACGGATCAAGTAATTAAATATTGTCTCAACAGTCATTCCCTCCCGCACAAAGAGGTAAATATGTATTTAAAGTAAATAATAATAATAATAATAATAATAATAATAATAATAATAATAAATATGTATATAAAGTCAGCCCATAAGTCAAGATCACTATCATATTTTGGACCAAGATGGTTCATTTTTTGTTTTTTGTTTTTTACAACAGCTTGTTCAAAATAAATTGATACAAATATTCACCATTTTGTTTTGTTTGCTGATTTTAAATGGAGCCGTCACTATGTAGGATTTTCAATACATAGTTGTCATGACCAAAATAATTCACAATAACAATAATATCCCAATATCTGTATTTAAAAATACATAATGCTATCAATCATATTAATCTTAAACTGTCTTGTGTGTTTTGTCTCTTTCTAGTAAATGAACTGCACACAAAGTAGGAGTGTTGGGAGGTGGAGAGAGAGTTTTCAACCTTAAAGGGACAGTTCAGTATCTTTGAAGTGGGGCTGTATGAGGTAATAATGTATAGTGAGTGTATTACCTTCCGCAGGTGGCGATCAGTAGTGTCACTTTTAGGAAAAGGAGGGGAGAAATTGCAGCACTGGACGTCAGCATTGTGCTATTGCCGATCAAGTCAGCAGAAAAGTCTTTTACAGATATATATATAAATGTGCTCACCTAAAAAAAAATCAATATCGCTTTAGTTTGCTGCCAGACAGCCGTTTATTTTGGCTGTTGTCTGGCTACCATGTGAGCCAAACAGCTGATTTGCGGAGTGATAAAGGTGTGGTGCTAAAATAAGAAGCTATCTGGCAGCAAACTAAAGTAGTGAAAAAATTCCAAATTTTGCATACAGTTGAACAGATATTGATTATTTAGGTAAGCATTTATATATGTGGCTAAAACATTTCTCTGCTTACCCTGTCTGCAACAGTGCAATGCGGACGTCTGATGCAGCGATTTCTCCCCTCTTCTCCTGAAGGTGACACCACTGATCGCCATCTGCAGAAGGTCATAGACTGAATATGCATAAGTACCTTATACAACTCCATTTCACAAACACTGAACTACCCCTTTAACTTTACAAAACCACATAAAAAAAACAATTTTACTGTGAGTTATTCTGTTTTATGAAAGATGGCAACCAGCATTAAGGTGCATTAGGGCCATGACAAATGGAAAACAAAGTGATGGACAGGAATGGTAAAAGGGGCACTGTATCATTTCAATAGTATAATACATGAGTGTTATCAGCACAATATCCATGTTTATTTTTTTAATATCATGGCTATGAATATTATTACTCCATTAAAGGAAAAGTGCACTTTTTTTCAGAATGTAATGATTCACCTAAAATCCCAAAGTAAGCCAAGACGATGGATACCTTTCCTTTCTCTGTGAGCTCAGTAGGTCACTAGATACCCGCCCTGTGCAAGCAGTTTTGCACATTTAATGGAAGTAATGGGGAGACATCTTAACTGCCATCTAAAGCCCTCTAAAACACATCCAAAAATCTTTAACACGCTCCATCTTCATGTTGTGTCCGTGCATATTCACCACCCTAGAGAGACATTGTCATTGTGGGTGAAAATACTGAGGAACTACTTGTCTGGGCGTAGTGACACAGCAGACACAGCGCTGGTATGCTCAGAAAATGACAAAATAATAACATTTCACAGTGTGGTAAATGTGCAAGACAACAGAGGATAGATACCCATGCTTCGGTTGGTATCTAGCGACCTACTGAACGTACAGAAAAGGGAAAGACGTCTACGTTCCTGTCTGACATCGCCATTTTGGATGAACAGGCTAAATTCTCAAACAAGCGCATTTTTCCTTTAAGATATTGTGGTTCAAATTGTGATACGCCCCCTGAAACTCTTTTCCTCTTCTAATAATGAAGTGGCTCAAACAATTTTATTTTTTGTACTACGCTGAGACAATAGGGGGAGGGTACCAGAGTTTTCTTTTTGTGGGGAGGTCAAAAGAAATACCACTAAGTGTAGAAAGGGCCTTTTTAAAAAACTAAACATAATGCTCCTCAGCCTGATAAATTCTGTACGGTAGTACAAGTCAGCACCACAGACAATCACTACGTTTGTTTATGTTTCGCCTTTTAAAAGAGTGAAGCATAATGTTTAACCCCCCCCACCCCTCCTCCCTCCCCAGTCAAATAATTTTTGCACAGTCCCTAAGTCGACATCACCATCAATCACTCAGCATCTGGTGCTTCAAGCAGAGAACGCTCCAGGATTTATTTTAACTGGCTCCGTTATTGACAGACATATGACATGTCGTGATGTGTACATGAGCTGCAATGACTGATCTTTTATTGTTTGTTATGAAAAGCAGGCCGCTATTAACAGCCACAGTCATATGTTTACAACTGTGGCAGTGCCGTGATTTGCCCATTTGTGTCACTCCACAGTTTATCTACTGATGGAGCTTTAATGGGGGCACTACCCTGTTTATCCAGTCAGGAGCCCGGGGGGCGAACATGTCCTACGCCCCCCTGCACTGCCAGACATCATTTAACCCTGTCCTTTAACTGTCCACTCTATTGGATTGTACTGTAATGTGCATCGTGCATCTGTCCACTCAAGCCCCCTCCCATCAGATAGATTAGGCCAACAAACTTGTAATCATTGCCCCATGCACAGTTGTTTAAAGACACACACACACTCACACACACACACACACACACACACACACAGGAGTCCAGACAGCCGCTGTCCAGCCCTCGCTGTGCTGAACCTCAGCAGTCAGCAGGCGCTCCAAACAGCGTTTAATTGTCACAATGATTAACTGGGGAAAACTTTGCAATGGCTTGGCTGCAGCTGCTGAAGCGTGCCTCTCAGAAGTTACCTTTATAGTCCAGATTTAGCACGAGACATCCTCGGATCTCCTACAAACCACGTTTATGACATTTTTTTATACAACAATGAAAGCGCACAGTCTCTCCTTTGAGGGAATGTGTTTTCTTTAGCCAACTCCAGAGCCAGAGAAACTCATAACTTAAAGATGACAGCCATTTCTATTAAAAGAAACTTTGGTGACACGACAAACAAAGAACACATGGACGCTCTGCTGTAAAGAAAAGTATTATTCATGGTAAGGAAGTGGTTACAGCCTACCTGCCAAAGTCCTGCTTGCTTCCAGCTCCTCTTATCCGACTTCACCCATCAACATCCCGGCGGGCGCAGCTCCTTTCCCTTTGTCTCTCAACGCTGACGCACATGGGACAAAAGTTTAGTCTCACTCCTCCAAGTTTTTCCTCCAAACTCCTATCGGATAAATCATCTTAAACATCTGCCTTTGCGTTTCAGTCCACACTCCAAGCCGCAGGGACGGCAGGAGCGCAACTGGCCGAAATCAATAAAACAAAGTTGGGCTGCGTGCCATGACAGCGGTGTTTGTATATTTCTTTGTCTGTGCATGCCTTATGACTTCGCGTCCCGCCTTCAACTTCACCGGCAGCGTGCGACAAAAAAAAAAAAAAAAAAAAAAAAAAAAAAAAAAAAAAAAAAAGAT
>JAQLOL010000008.1:19602969-19626329 GCA_029783665.1 Naso thynnoides
TCCTCATATTCTTCACAGTGCTACATAAAGCTGTTAGGTAACCAGCTGATAGCACTCACTTTAGCTCTTTGAAAAGGGTCAGAGAATGAAAAAACCACAAGAGAAAAACACTTTGTACTTTTCAGTTCCAGCTGATTTTATTTCCTTCTTGGAAGAAAAGAAAAACAAATAATAATAATAAAAAAAAAAAAAAACGACAATCTGTACAGAGGTCTGAGAGGCAGTGATTGACCCAAACATTGGCTGGTTTTGAGCTATAAACATCAAATGATATTGGCATGATTGGACAAAACATGATCATACACAGCATATTGCACAAATGAAAAAAGAAAGAGGACGATAGAAAAGATGTCTGGAAGGTAAAAAAAAAAAAAAAGAAAGAAAGTATAGAAAAGAAACTCCTGGACCACAATCATCTTCAACATAAGGATGTCCAAAGATGGCTGTCCTAGTGCCTGTCGTTGATCATCATCATACATAAAACACACAATCTTTGCTTATAGTACAGTCAGTTTACATAAATATCTTCATGTTATTATTCTTTTAAAAATCTTAAACACAACAGCTATAGCTACATATACCTGAATCTGAAATACAAATGCTATTTGCCATGCCATAATATAGGAAAACAATTAGCCTGCTATACTTAGCCAACAGGTACAGAAAGGTTAAATACTATTTTTTGATGCAATTTGCGCAATAACAGATGAAGCACTTCATACATCTCCCTCCCTCCAAAGTCTAGGCAAAGTGGAATGAGTGTGAAATTCCATCCAGTGGTTCAAATAAAACTTATCTTGATAAAAAGCACACAGAGGTATTAGCTCTATCCAAACAGTGACTCTCTGGGATCTTTCACTCATACACTTTAGGGCGATGTGTACTGGAAACTGTCACCACTCGGGCTGGGAGCCTCAGTGGCGCTTTGTTTACTTGGCTGGTGAAACTGGAGTCACTGTGCCATTAAGAAGCATGTGGGTAAATACTGTAAACACTGTGTGAGGTCAGATTGTGCCAAACAACCCCCCCTCTGCATGTCTAAACACCAATGCAGATCCAAACAACAATGTTGTAGGCTACCCACTCGCCGGAAAAACCCCCGTTTCTATAGATTTTGTACAAAAATACAAGTAGAAAATCATGACACACTCAAATCTCCTTAAAAGTGAGAGACGTCGGACATTTTAAATAAGATACACTTCTAGCCCTTCCGCGCTGGATACAGACAGGTGTATGTGCACAAACACAAACGAGACCTGTACGAGGACAATACTTCTATGTATAAAAAAGTTTGGCCGGTATAAATACATCAATATAAAAAACGTCATCTGACACAGAGGAACTACAAAGTTGAAGCACTAGGCAGAAAGGATGCGCGTCGGGGAACATTGGTCCTGAATTGTGCACTGAGTGTTTAAAAAGGTTTCAGAAAAGGGTTTCTGAAGTTTTGAGTCAGTCTTTGATTTAAGTCCTGCCGTTGAAAGAGAAGCTGGTGATAGTGAATTGTGTCCTATGGTCACACAAATTGCGCAATTACGCAGCAATGAACATTTTTTTTACGTATTTAACAACAACAAAATCCTCCTTATCTCGGAGGGCATGCGTGTTGATACTGAAACTATTTTGAGTTTGGAGGAAAAAAAACTACACCTGAATAGCAACTTGATGGTCAATGTGAATCGGCTATATCTGAAACAAAACCCAACATGACGAGCTCTCCAGTAAATGCCCCTCTCCCCGACCCAAAGTAACATCAAGATTCAAAGTTCAGTCTCAGTCCTCATCCTCTGCGGATTGTGGTGAACATTTGAGCTGAAGTCCGTGTGTTTCACTGCTCTCTGCTTACATTCACTCCTCCTCCGTGTCCAAATGCAAACTAAGCATTTCCCCCGTCTGCGCGTTCCCGTCAAGCACACGGAGCGCTGTCCAAGTCTGTGAGCGGCGCGTACCTGGGCTTCAACAAGCACACAGGCCACCGTTTCTTTCCTGTTTTCACTCTCCCTTATTTAGTGAAAGAATGGCGGAAATATTGTGGTCTGGACGCCTGTCAGGGGGCTGAACAGTTCAAAACATGGGGGACGTCGCGGTTCCACTCCACCATGGTCATTTTCAGTAGGTGAACACCAGGTTGGAGATGGTGGACTCCAGCCAGTCTCCTGAGATCATCTCGCTGACCTCCGGGGTGCAGTAGTCGGGGAAGTCGAAGTGAGATCCCGCCCCGCACTCCCCGAAGCTCCAGTCCAAGTCCCGGTCCAGCTCCGCGTCGGAGAAGCCCATGCCGCCCAGGGACATGCTCTCAAAGCCGGGGCTCGGGTTCAGGTCGAGCCGCTCGTCCTCAAACTCCTCGTCTGATGATGAGGATGACACAGATGAGGAAGAGTGCGAGGCTGACGGTGTGGGAGAGGAGGCGCGAGCGTACCTGAGGCGCGCGGTGTGTGAGGACTCGCTGGTCGCCGGGCTCTGCTCCTCGTACAGGCTGAGCGGGTCGCTGGACTCCGCCGAGCTGCTCAGAGTGGGACTGGCCGGGACTCCCACGGAGGGCGGCCCGCTCTCCAGGCTGCCCGCCCCGCCGAACATGTGGCCGCGCCTCGCCTCTCCGGTGCGCTTCTCCGGGATCTGTCTGGCTCCAGACACTGACCTGGATTTGAAAAGCGCCTGGTGATCACCGGGAGACGCGTGGTCCTGCCCCGGAGCGCTCTTCACGCCCCCCTGTTTGTGCGTCCTGCTCACTCCTTTGGACGCGGGGCTTCTTTTCACACCGGCTTTGGCGCTGCGCTCCCCGCTCTTCTCTCCGCGCTCCGCCTGCTTGCTCGCTCCGCTGCCCGACTTGACTTTCTTTCTGGGCCGGTACTTGTAGTCTGGGTAGTCGGCCATGTGTTTGAGTCTGAGCCGCTCCGCCTCGCGGATGAACGGAATCTTGTCTGTGTCTTTCAGCAGCTTCCACCGCTTCCCCAGCCGCTTGGAGATCTCCGCGTTGTGCATGTCCGGGGACTGCTCCATAATCTTCCTCCTTTCAATCTGTGACCACACCATGAACGCGTTCATGGGTCTCTTGATGTGCCCCGTCGGAGTTTTGCACCACGCCAAGTCGCTCCGCTCTCCGGAGGAAGGGGACTCGGGGGTTGGAGACGCATCCATCTCCAGGTCCATATCTCCCGTGTCCGTGGAGTCCCCGCCGGGGGAATGAACGTGGGCGCTCTCTGTCTGGCTCATGTGCTGCACCATCCTTTCCTCCAAGTGTCAGGAAACACTGTTCAGTGCGGTGCTTTCACAAAGTTCAAGTGCGCAAAAAATGCCTATCAGGCTTTCACAAAAAAAGATATTCCTCACTCGTTCTTATCTCAGGCGCTTTACAGTCAGACTGCTGCTGAGTGCAGCTGTAAAAAGTTCATCCAAGTCTCTTCTCTTTTCAGTTCAGCCCGTTTTGGAGACGTCTGGTCTCACAACTTTTACCAGTGCGCTTCGCTGAAACAAAAAAATAAATCCGGAAACTAACAACTTTCAACTGCCTGTGCGGCTGAAAACTCGCCCTGCAAGATTCAAAACGCGCCGCTGTGGGCAACAGCAGTGCAAGTCCCTTATGTGAGTGTGGCTGTCTGCAGCGCAGCTTGTCTGTGCGGTTGAGGAACCATGTGGTTGAATGGAGCGGCTGCGCTTTCTCATAGTCTCCCTGTTTCCTGAGCGCTCTGTAATATTACTGTAAACACAACAACGAGAACATCGCCGTTTTATACCCTCATCGCGAGATATAAAAGCCAATCAGCGTCTGTCTCCATCCTGATTTTTCAGCGCAGCCACTCCCCCTTGCCTCCCATTGGCTGAATAAAAAAAACGGGTAATAATAATAATAATGTGCAATGAGGATCCGTGTGTCTGACCTCATTCCTGTCCGACTCCACTGGAAGAAAGACGAACTTAGAGTGTGTAAGTGTGTGTGTGTGTGTGTGTGTGTGTGTTATAGAGGAACACAGTGTCCTTTCCCCTTCTGCAAGGGGAAGCTTGCAAGGATATACTTAGACCTTCATTACTTTCATGTGGATGAGCATTGACTAAATTTAGCTTGTGTATGAGGAGGGGGGTGATGCTGAGAAAACACAAAAGCAGCCACAACATGTTGTGTTAGTCAGACTGCAGCGCGGTGAGCAGGGATGTAGCGGAGAGCAAACCCACCCAAACATAGCTCACCCAACCTGTTATTTACAAATCATTACAACATCATTACATCACTGCACCGGGACAGGATAAACAGAAGCAAGTGAGGTGTTTTTATTTACACTCTGCATCAGTGCATTATGGTGAACCAGAAGGCTGGAAACCCACAATTATGAATCTTATGAAAGTGTGTGGAATGATGTATCAGGGCCACACTGAAACAACAAAGTCACTCCAGCAGCTCTGCAATGCACACATTCCTCCTCCTCCTCCTCCTCCTCCTCCTCCTCCTCAGCCCCGTTATGTTAACATGTCCGTGTCATTCATGTAGGATTACACTGCAGCCTGTGTCGCTAGATGTCAGGCTAGAGCCAAAGGCAGCTGAGGAGCTGTGCATTGTGTGCGTGCGTGCGTGCATGCGTGTGCGAGCATGTGCAGCAGATTTATCTCCGTCCTGTAATCGGCTGCTTTGAGCCGCTGTCGTTAAATCATGCAGGTGATGTCATCAGCTGGCGGTGAAGACTCCCGCTTGATCCTGCAACAGAACTGAATGACATGAGGGTTTTTAGGTGATAAATAAAAAAAAGGGGGCAAACTTTGCCCTTCAATTACGGCTTCCGGAGAGAAATCAGCACCAGGGAGAAGCAAAAACTGTAAAATTTTAACTGTTCTGTTTGTTTTGTCTGCTCTTTATTTAATCTAACATCAGTTACCGTGTGCATTCCTAATTTATGGCAAGATCTTATCAGGATAAAACCGTCAAAAACTCTTTAAAATTTCAACTCAACTCCTTTAACCCCCCCGGTGCCTACATAAATCAAACACATAAATAATAATGAGCTGCTTCATCAGTCAATATCTTTAGCTGCCCCAATTACAAGCGTACACCTGCCGCTGGATTAGTTTGCTATCTCCCTCTATCTCCTTCCCGAGCTTAGTACACACACACACACACAGGTACACAGCGGCATGCACGCACGCGGGTCTGTTTAAACAGGTGTAGCAGATATACCTGTAATCTTATCTGATGTGTGAGAAGCAGCTGTCAGGTAGCTTTCCACTCTGTCACCGGCAGATGTAAGGCTCTGGCAGCGCTGGGACGCTGAGCCTCATCACGCTGGCCTATCGCTCTGTCATCTACAGAGCTGCCGGAGCCATGTGTTTACCCCAAAATACACCAGCGCTTTGTCTTAGCTCTGTTGACGCCTAAAGGGATGGTGTCATTATGAGAGAGTGCTGTGGGAGGCTGGGGCCAGTGCAGCGACTTCTTGAAAGTGTGTGCGCTGCAAGCTGCAGTCAGACTGCCGTGGGTTTCTTTTTTTTCGAGGATGAGGCACTGATGTTGATATTTCTGGGTTAGAGTTTGAGTGTTTTTATGAATAGGAACATTATGAAGATGGGTTTTCACAGTGGAAAATGTGTGAAATAACATTTTGCTAACCTTTGGATGCTAAAACAGGGCCTTAAAAATAACGTAAAAGGACGTTTATTAGTAGAGCTGCAGTGAGGTGGGAGCTCCATTATTTCAGAACTGACTGACACTGTGGTTAATATGCGATTTTTAATAAAACATAAACATTAACCCGATATGTCAGGCTAACCCCAGAGCAAACTGCAGGCTAAATGAGCGTACGGCATGTGACTGAGTGCAAGTCTGCCTCTTAGCAGGGAGCTGGATTTATTATGACCGTGACTGGAAAAAAAAGGGAGCACAGTCGTCACTGGGTGTCGTAAAAAGGGAGGGGTGAAATTAAGAATCAAATAACAGACAGCATAGAGACGGAAATGGAGGACACAAGGAGCGAGCTGCATTGTCCAGGAAGTGTGTGTGAGTGCGTGTGCCTCCGCCTGCTGCAAACAGATGCACTCATTACCATCTACTTGCCTTTTTCAACGGCCTAGGAATGACGTGCCACTTTGACCTGCCTGCTCGTCATTCGGGGTCAAACACAATGAGGCCTTTGTGTGTGTGTGTGTGTATGTGCGTGTGTACATGTGTGTACGTGTGTCTGCCCCTAACTGAATTGGAGCTTTTCCAGGGATTGAAAGTTTTGCAAACCAGTGGGAAGTCCCCTCCGCCATGCAGTTAAACAGAAAAACTGTAGACTAAGCACTGATTTGCATACACACACACTCTGTGTCTCTCTCTCCCTCGGTGACTCATCTACAGGCAGTTTGTCTTCTCTGTGTTTTGTGTGGATGTGGCAGACAGTGCAGGTGGCCATCTCGCCATATCACCCACCTACTGCTGTCAGTCCTTACACAACAACACTAGCAACAACACTAACAAAGTCAGTTATTTATAAGTTGCCATGGAACAAAAAGTCCTGAATGCTGCCTTGTAGTCTTCTGTTTCTTCCTCAACTTTGACAAGTGTGGTCCAAATCAATATTGCAGGGTTATTATACTGCAGTCCAAGATCAAACTCCGTATTTAGAACTGCTTGTTCACCTGTTTTGTAAATTTTGAGGCCTAAATTTGTAGTGTTGTTACAGTGGATCGCATTATTTTGCACAGATGTACATGTTGCCCCCCCCCCCCGATGAGCAGAAGTCTTTCTCTTCTACTTCCCTCTTTATGTTTAATAATCAAGCTCACATCAGAAAAAATTCGTAGATGTGGCGAACATCTCTTTTTTTCCTTCTTCCGTTCTTCCAGTCTGCATTGTTCTCTACGTCATTGCTTCCTTCCATCATATTTTAAAATCCCAGAGACACACAGAGACAGTAAGAAGAGCTAATGAGTGTCATGCGGGTGAAAAGACAAGAGAGAATGTCCTTGACTGTACAAACCAGAGGCGAAATAAAGAGGGGCTGCGAAGCAGGAGGAAAGAAGAGGCAGGAAATAGGAAAGGAGAATGGAGTGATTCGGGAGTGCCTGCGTCCTCGCTCGCTTTTCCCCTCCATCGCTGCTGTAATCCAGAGGAGTTGGTCAAGGTGGGGAAAAAAAGCGATGGGAGTCAGATGAGGGGGAACAGGCGAATGAATGAGCACAAGACGGAGGTGTGGTCAGGCCGACAACGCCACGCCCCGGGAACTTCCAACATCCCTCGGCCTGGATAGTGGTGACGAGGCAGGTCAGATGATTGCTGTGTCACGGCAGTGCAGACAAACTCACACAAGCACATGCACACACACACAGATGCATAAACACACGTAAACTGGGGGTGAGACAGAGACAGCTAAGTACCAGTGTTACGCTGCAGGACCCAGACGTGCTGCAGAATTGAGAGCGCAGACACACACTCTAAAGTCACTCACAAACGCGCACACACTCGCTCACATACACACACACACACTCAGCCACTCTCACAGCTGCACTCAGACACTCTGATACAACGATCGGTTTTTTGGGGGCATTGTCTAAAAGCCAGAGGAGAGGGAAGGAGCGGAGAAAGAGAGCAGAGGAGAAGGAGGGGGAGGAAGGAAAGGAAAGGAGAGCAAAATGAGGAGATGGAGAAGTCGTCAACAGAGCTTTTTGCTCTTTTGCAAAATTTCTCGTCCTTGCGCTCGTTGTTTTCCATCATAAGGGCATTCAACAAGGACAAGCGGAGGACTGACACTTTTCGATATTCAGCATTTTTTTAGAAGATGACACCTCTCATACCTGGATCTGTATGGAGCAGCACAGGAATGGATATACTGCAACAGAAGAGAGAGAAGACAGTCTCTTTGTCTATCGAGCTTTGGAAAAGTCGCGTCAGATTTTGGAGTTTGCTGGGTCGCCGTGGGTTTTTTTTTTGCAGAAACGGCGGCGGCTGCAGATGTGGAAGAAACGGGTCTGGGAAAGAGACAGAAAGCATCATGAGGAAGTTAGGTAGCTAGTGCAGAAAGAGGCAGACACAGTGAGGAGAGTCTGTGTGTAGGAAGGGGACTGCGGAGGCAACATTGCATGAGACGTTTCCCCAAATAACCTCTCTGTAGTGCTGCACATCACTGAGGAGACAAAGACCACTGCATTGCCTATCTGTCCTCCATCTCCTACATTATTACCATTTGCTTCGCCTCTCCCCGTCTACATATACATCTACGAATGAGTCCAACATGAAAACAACATACGCTGACTCAGATTTCGATGGTACACAGACACCTCACATCACCCCGCGCCCCTCTCCCCCCCTCCCTCTCCCCCTCCTCCCTCCTGTGTTGCAGGCACATCCTCCTCCAGGCAGGTCAGGTCAGGCGAGCTGGTTCTGTCCTCACGTAGCCCAGGGAGCGGCGTCCTCAGCTCGGGCAGCCGCTGCAGGGGTCGGCGAGGACCAGGCGTGGAGCTCTGAGGCTCTCTGCAGCTCCAGACAGGCTCCAGACGCACTGACCTACATCAGCCTCAGTCAGTCTGCGAGAGAGATGGAGAGAGAGAGAGGGATGGGGCGGGGGTGGGGGGTGCAGAGAGAGAGAGAGAGAGAGAGAGAGAGAGAGAGTGAGAATGATTGAGAGACTGGTGAGCAGGCAAACGAATGTTGAGGCTCGTTTTGCACAACAGCAACATTTATCGAAAAAGTGCAAGACGATGCATGGAGAGGCTGGTGGAGGAGAGAGGAAGAGGGAGAGAATTTAAATCAAACTAACTCTTAGCCCTCCTTTCATGCTAATAGCGCTTAAAAAATCCCCCTTTGTCCTCATCATTTTGCTTATCTTTATCCTCGCCTCACTTTTCCCCTCATGCCTCTCATCCCTCCCCATGTAGGCTCCCTCATCCTCTCGCTCTCCGTCTCTCTCTAGCTTGAATTTCATCGTATACCATCTGAAACGTCTCTCACTGTGGGAGGATTAGTCCGTCTCTGGCTGCCTGCTTATCTGTCTGCTCTGGCTTTCGGCTGCAGAGCGAGAGGAGGAGGCGGAGGAGAGGAGGTGGAGGAGGAGGTTTGTGTGCTTGTGTGTGTGTGTGTGCGTGTGTGTGTGTGTGTGGTGGAGGGGAGGGTTTGGCATCTTTTGCTTAGTTGTTGTGGCTATATCAACCCAACTCAGCTTATTGCTGGAGCGGCGTAGCAGAGGCTCTGCAGTGCGGCAGGAGTAGAAAGAGAACATTTGGTACGACTGTAAGTGTGTTCAGGCAGGTGCATGTGTGTGTGTGTGTTGTGTGTGTGTCCTTCCAGACTCAGACAGTTCATGTCCATTCCTGCAAAGCTTGGGCGGTGTGTGTCTGACTGGCTGTGTGGGATCATTACTCCCGTTGCCAGCATCGACACTAAACACGGATCAATACCAATAGTGAAGCAGATAGATCAGACTAACGTTAGCGTGGCTCCCCGGGGACCCCATGTGGCAGTGAGAGTCAGTCTCTAAAGCAACATACCTCAGTCACACTAACAATGTCTTTATCCTGAGGTGAACATCTATAGGCCCTGGGGAGCTACAAAAAAAAGGCAAGTATATGAGGAGGTTCAGTCAAATCCAGATGGGTCAGTGTATGCTGGTAAGGTCAGCAACTCAAAGAGATTTGAAAATCGAAGATGGTCGAGGCATTTAAAGGGTTAGTTTAGTTTTCTCCTCGAAAGCCAACCTGATTTATTGGGAGCTGTCAGTCTTTGCAGTTCATCTGTGAAGGACTAACCCCTGTGTTCTGGCTGTGGACGTATTAAAAGAAATGGTTCGCTGAGATTACAGAGATCAGAGGCAATCAAACACAACATTTGTGGACAAAATCCTCCATCGGCACCCCGTCACACTAGACAACCCTAAAGCAGCATTTTTCAGATAAATCATCCACTCTGGACAAAGAAAGGGATATTTGTTGCTATAACTGGTCCAATAATCCCATCTTTTTCTTATTGAAGAAACTCTAAACAAACAGAAATGCGAAAATGACAAGTTGTCTTTACAGGGATGTAAAAAGTGAGGTTGCCAGGCAACCAGCAAAGACTTAAAGGAATCACAACACCCATTAAAAGCTCAGTCATGCTCGACGTTAAATACACATATGGATAAGGACAGCGCTCATTTTTTGGTATATCTGCACTTTTACTGAAAGCTTACGGATGCGTACGAAACGCAGTAATACTTTAAACCACAGCAGGAAAATGTGGGAGCAGTGTTGAAATGGTTCATGCAAGACCAGACTGAGAAACAACCAAAGAAGACGCAAGAGAGGAGGAAGATACACAGAACGAACGGGGATAAAATTCTCTGTCCATGCTGCGATGGATTTAATGGCCTCACAGCCGACGCTGTTTACAATGCTGCCTTTACTTTTGTCTCTTTCGTAAGAGGTTCACGATAACAATTTCCATCGTCGCCATGTTTGTTGTTGTTGTTGTCACGATAACAGGAGGAACTATTTTCACTTTTCTCATTGAGCATATGCAGAGTACAAACAGAAACTTTTGACTCTGACCTACCATCTAGTGGATGTATTGAATAAAATTAAAGTCAACGTTAATAACGCATGCAAGTATGTTGGCAGTGACGGTTACAATGTTTGGTTACGTACGTAAAGGGAGCAATAATGGGCCTTTAAGTCGTAGCAACACTATGTTTCTGTCTGAAATTAAACAAAGGAAACAAATGCTGACGGTGAGCTTTAGAGTCGCTCCTCAACATATTTTTTGAACTTCAGACAAAACCAGGCAAGCTCTTCCCCATTTCCAGTATTTTTCAGTCTTCTCTAACTCTTGCCAAAAAAGTGAATGTGCCCAACCATTTCTGTGAAGCTCCGCTTACTGATTTTATTATGCTTTGGTCAGACCGGCATTTACCCCAACAGTGGAAAGTTTGAACATCTGTAATTCCATGACAAACAAAGAAAACACCATCTGTTTCTCAAAAAAAAACAGTCCGGCACAAATGCAGACATCAGGTTGAGATTGTTTTATTAATTGCTAGTTTTGCCTTTATCTCTGCATCTGTTTAGCCACAAACAACAGCAACAACCAACCACAGCCACAAACTCACTGTGTTGCTACTTTTTTTTTTTTTGAGTTGGTGAAATTTTGCTGTGCATCATTTTAAGGTGTTACTAAGCACTTTCAAAGCAGAAGGTGGATTATTGATGCTGAGAGTCATCAGCTCTGTGAAAATTCTATGGTGTGAAGGCGCTGTTAGCAGCTATGACACAATCAGGGCGTGTGCCTAAAAGTTTAATTTAAAAAAATGGATGACATGTCTGAAATACTGAATGGCAAAATCAAACCTTAATCTACTCAAAACCAAATTATGGCGCACTGTGGCCTGGGAGCTCCTAATTTATTCCATACTGTGTGAAATGTAAACCATCCGCGTAAGTCGCAAAACCACTCTCAGCTTTAAAGCAGCACCAGTCCAGGCTGTAGTTTATGTGCATGTGTCCACCCTGGATGGTGGTGAGTGTTTTGCTCATCCCACATTGCACCCGTCCTGCTGCCTGGCTATGGACGAAACTCCAGGCTGCTGCAGCCAAGTTTTAAAGTTGGTTCAGATAGAGATGTCAATGTCTAGATCTCCTTCCTATTACTGCTCGAGAGGGAAGTGATCAGGTCCAGATGCAGGGGAAACTGGGTCACCACACTAAACATGTGCCAGGCCCTATACTTCCCCATATGTGCAGGGACCCCTGCTTACACTAGTGCACATATGTACACTCGCCAAGTCAGACCATTTTCTTCTCCATCTCCCAAAATAGCACAGAGCAGTGTGTGTGTATATGTTTGTCTGGTTCCATCTGGTGAATATCTTACATCTGCACATACATCCCTGCCTGTATGCATGGTTCCCCTACACTTAATCTCACAATTTTGACATAACTACAGGGCGTGTTTCACTTTGGCTTTTAAGTTTGCCTTTTCCCCCACTGCCTTTTGTCTTAATGTCCTTCTCGCATGACATCCAAACTAGTAGCTGCCTTAAACCCCCAGACCCTTTCATGCTGTGCCTCTGCCATTGCAAACAACAGTCATCTGACAGCGATGAAGGAGCGCGGTTTGGCCCACGGATCTTTTTAATGGGGAGTTTACAGGCGAACAAGCAGTTTAGTTCTGTTGTTTCTTTTTTCACAGAGCGAGTTTAGTGTTTCTGTGCTCCAGAGGTCATGAGGAATCTGTTGGGATCGGTCCAGCTCCATTTCAGGGGGATTCAGCATGTGAGGCTCTAGAAATGGAGCTTCAATATATCACTAGAATGGCATAAATAGCCTCGGGCGGAGTACTATTTATGAGCATAGATGTATTTAGGGCCAAGAGTGCGCCGTCAAAGCCCTCACAGAGTTTTCCAAGTATTGCCCGGTGTGACCTTTTCCTCTGAACAAAAATGCTGCGCTTCCTGGTCGAAATCACACGTACACTTATTCTTCCATCCTGTTGCCTTCAGCTTTTTTTTCTAGGCTTAACACTTTGCAAGTAGTGACAAATTACATTGCTGAAAGCGCTACAGAATAACAGCGATATCAGGATGAACCCAGAGCATGTAAACACTTGGGCGCAGACAAACATACCACTGGGGCGGCTGGGAAGGGTAATGTGATTGGACTGGACAGCAAGTGTCAACCCATGGGGCAAATCAGCTGTGTTATGATGCGTAATCGGTCGGCTGTCTGGGGAGGTGCATGCGTGTGTGTATGTGTTTGTGTGTATGTCATGCTGCCACACATTCGGGTCATTCCCTAGCAATGCCCAGGGTGCATTGCATTGATTAGTGTCTGAGTGTTGGTCACATCTTGAGCTGACGATGTGGCCGTGTTGCTGTCAAGGCAGGGGAACCCTTAGAGAGGCCGCCTGTGGTTGATTCCTCGTGTGTATGTGTGTGTGTGTGTGTGTGCGTGTGTTTTCAGTGTAATAAACCTTCTAATGCAATATCATGCATGAAAAAGAAAGGTGTTGAGTGGAAGTAGCTAAACTACAAGCTAATCAGAAAGTAATAGAACAAAAACATATTCAAGGTACTTCACAGTAAAGTTATAGAACTTAATGTGTAGCATTGACCTACTTAGTCATGCAAACCTGTTACTGTAGCAAAAATATATTTTACTCAGGTATACCTCCCTCTTTTTTTTAAAGCAACCCAAAATCTATGAAGTTAAACTTAACGATAAGCTTAGCTTAGATTTAACAGGTTGTAAACAAGCCAGCATTTAAGCCACAGTATTACTTTATAAGGATTAAATCTTAAAGCGAGCAATGTCAACACTCCAGTAGTAATCTCTCATTATCCCACTGCCTTTCCGCTGTATACGTCACACTATGACCGTTAATATCAGGACAGATGGACAGACAGGAAGGTGCAGATGCAGAGTTTGTGATGAAGAAAACAGTTTTTGAGCCTTTGTCAGCGTGAAAGGGGAAATAAAATGCAGTAATGTTCGTTCATGCTACCTTGCTACTGGAATCATTACATGATTTTTTAAAACACTTGGGCCCAAAAGCTTCTAAGAAACATTGTTAAACTTGTCACTTATGTGTGGCAAAGCGCATCATTATTACTCACAAAAACTGCATTCAGGTGATCAGACAGGTTGTGAACAAAACTAGAGTTTAGCTACAAGTCTAAAACAGGTTTAGTAGTCAAAACTTTGTCTATAATCCGTGACGGATGTTTATAACTGAGTTTCTTTCTAATTTTACAGCTGGCCTTTGTTTTCTCTTTCAAAGAAAATCCTGATTCCAGGAAATTTCGCATGCTGTGTAAAATATGAAACAGAGCCTGATCATTTAGAAAAACTTTTTGACATATACTCAACTGAAAACAGTACAAAAACAACATATTTATCGCTTTATCTCACAAACCATACATTTTTGTAAATATGCATGTCACAATATACATGCACATTTCTTCAGATGCTTGCAACACCTTTCAAACAAGTTGGAACAGAGGCAAGAAAAAACTGGGAAGGTTGTAAAATGACTAAAAAAAAAAAATCCATAGGTAAACAGGTTTAAGCTAGGGCAGGTCATGTGGTCTGGAAGCATTAAATTCAGCCCAAGTGAAAAGACTGGGAGGCCTGCCTGTCAAACTATGTTAAGGTGACCACATGTCCCTGGTTTCCGGGGACAGTCCCCTTCTGGGTGACTTGTCTCTGGCTAGAGCTTTTCCCGGTAATGTCCCTGATTTCAACTGTGGATTAAAAAAAACAAAAAACAAAACACAAAGTGAAAAAGACACTGCAGCTAAACTACCACCTTTGACCGCAGTGCGGCTTGTAATGGCAGAGTGGTGCTGTTTGTGTTCTTGCTTGTTTATTCCACTGGCTGTAACAGTTTATTGTAAAGATTACCGTGCGATAGCTACTACGATATTTCATGACATGGCTCTGTTTTAAGAGAGGAGGATTACTGGTGGAAAGAAGAGTGAAGGAGACAGGAGGGAAAGAGCAGGAGAAGAAAGCCAGTGTGAAAAATTAATGGAGTAAACAAGTCGAGGGAGGAGAATGTGCAAGAGCGAAGTGAAAAGTTAAAGTGAAGAGAAGGAGCAAGGGTGAAGAAAAGGAGAAGAAAAAGTTAAGAGGGTAAGAAGAGCAACACAAAGAGAGGGAGGAGGAGAGCAGACAAGAGGAGGTTTGGGTTTCTAACAGAAGCAGAAATGTTATCCAGACCAAGATGACACAGTGGTCCACTGCAGCCTTTGCAAGTCATCAAAACACATGAAACTGCATTTGTTTTTATTTCATAATGATAATATTCTATGATTTTTGTATGCTCAACTGGAAATGTCTCCAGTTTTCATAACTGACATTTGGTCACCTTAACCTTTGTACCTGCCCACCTGTGTGCACTCAGCCTGTACACTAACGCTTCCATGAGGCTAGGCAGATATATTGTTATAAATAGCTGAGAAAGTAAAATTTCCAGTTCCTTCTAAACCTACAAAAACTTGCACTGCTAAATAAAGCAAGTAAAGACAGACAGAGGCAGAAAGGGCTACGATTATGGAGAGGTTGGATAAAGCCAGAAGACACACCAGAGTTAACATCAGGTTTTTGCAACAATGGCAAAATCTGAGAAAGTTGAAAGGCTTGAAAAGTGGTGCCATGGTTGCTGTGTTTCTGTTGAACGAGTAATTATCGAGTTTATTTTGTATTGGGGCGAATTTACCATGCTCATCGAATCTGCTCATTGATGATGTTGGGTGTTTCCTTAAAACAAGAAGTTGTGGTATATAGTTAAAGCTGGAGCTGGTAACTTTGGGGTAAAACTCAATATTTTTTTGTGTTCTCTTTGAAAAAAATGTCCTAATACCTATGGACAGCCGTTAGTGAGCGACATGCCTCTGTATTCAGGGTTAATAAATATCCCATCGCTTCCGTTCTATTTGCCCAATCTGTGACTTCTCTGTACTTTGTCCTGATTGCTGCGCTACTCTGTGCTTCTTGACGTTGGTACGTCCTGGTTGGCTGCTGGGCCTTACGCTCTGACTCGCCTCTGCCGAAAACCGAGTGTCTGCAAGTGACGCCGTCAGCTGGCTCGAGCTTGAGCTGAGACGGACCAGTTTAATCAGCTACAACTCTTTTTTAACCTTTGTTTATTCAGGAAGGGTTCCACTGAGAGCGAGCTCTTTTCCAGGGATGCACTGATTAAATTCACACAGTTCACAAGAACAATTCACAAAAAACACTGAGGGTTTGCTGCCCAGTGAGTCTCATGCTACAACTAATGTCAGCTTGTTAGCAAAATTTACCAACTGCAGCTTTAATTATGGCACCAGTGCGCTGTGCTTCTTCAGCAGTAGACGAATAGTTCCAAAATAAAGCTCACTCTAGCCAGTTAATCCAAAACAACCAGCTCCAGCTTTGTTTGGGGAAATTTTCACCACTTTGTCAAACACATGACTGTATCAAGAATGTTAGAACTTGGGTTCAGGAACATTTTGTAAAACCACTAAACGCAGTTTGTTTTCTAATGATTTCATTCTGTCTTTAGTCCCTATTATCACAGTGTCCCAACTTTTCTTTTGGAATCAGGGTTGTAAGTTTAACTATCCTTGATTGAAACGCACACGTTTGTCTGACTTCGTTGTTTCTTCAGATGCAACCTTACTGTTTTCTCAGATCTCAGCAATTAAACATTATTTTTTCATAGAGAAACAATGGCCAAAAGTTTAAAAGCAATCCTCTGAGATATTAGGCTGTTTCTTTAAAAATATTCACTCTGCTTGTTATTCTGTAGTAACATTATTCTTGTTTTAGTAATTTTTTAAAAAGTTTTTATGGTGAAATATTTAAACTTGATAGCACCTTTAAATCAAACATCACCTAATAAATTTGTTCCATCAAGTAATTTACCTTCTAAGCATTTAGCATTAACAGAGAAATGTATCCTTCATTTTGTTTTAAGACCAAAGTGTTACGAAACATAAACCGTAATAAAGGCACTAAACAGCTTGTTAAAGTGTGTATTTCTCACCTTGCTTTTGGCCTTTTTTTTTTTTTTTTTTTTTTTGGAAAGCTCTCCTCCGAGGGTTTTAGCTCATTAATTTGACCGCTGCAGTGTTTTTATGTGAGCTGCTGAAACCAAACAATTGCCAACGTGAGCAAAGCAGCTGGGAGTGAGTCTGTCTGTTTGTTACACAACAATGAGTCAACGGTGTGGAGCTGTACATACAGTAATATCAGACTGTTGGCACACAGAGAGAACAGGTGGAATGAACACTTTTCTGAAGAAAATTTTACATATATGAGTGTGTGTGGTTGAGTTTGTGAGTGTGTTTGAAGGACTGCTGGCCCTGACTGACCGACAGTAATAATAACATCATAACAACTCGGAGGCCTCGAGGGATTCCACGAATAGAAACTTTTGAGAAGAGGAGGAGACAGGGAGGAGAACGATCAGACAAGAGAAAGAAAATGGGCTGTCTGTGTTTGTCACCCACGTATGTGTGTGTGTGTGTGTGTGTGTGCGTGTGTGCATGCTCATCGCTTCCGAACAGCACATTCTGGTTTTTGCCTCTGTACTTTACACTTGCTGAATGTTTCTGCATGTCAGACTCTTCTCCCCAGGCTCTTTGTTGCTTTTATAGCGCAGGCGGTCTTATCTAACCAGGTCTCCAGAGAGAGAGAGAGAGACAGAGGAAGAGTGGAGCAGAGAGGCTGCAGACTGTAGAGAGCATGCGAGGGAAGTGGAAGAATTGAAAATCACATCAACAGAGCTGCTCAGCTCTGCAAAAACATCCATCCTTATGGGTCACAGGCTACCAAAAGTCCTTACATTTTTATTTTTTTTCCAGGAAAAAAGCAACCATCTTGTGCAGACTTTGCTTTAATCACACAGATTTTTGTTTGTTGCTTTCATAGCTAGAGGGAACAGGTTCATACACAAATTGAGCCAAGTCTGTGAGACATTTTAAAAGAGGGGAATTCTGGGATGTGGAAATTGCTCTGCTTTTAAGACTGAATTTATGTGGACTTGTTGGAAACTAACCAATCGGCTCGGAGCGACAATCCACCTATGTGGCTGCCAATCACAGCAGTTGCTCATTAAAAAAAGCTGCTTATGCAAAATGGTCAGGTCACACACAGGTGAGAGCGGAGCCCTGGGGCAGTCGCAGCGCTGTTGAGTCAGACCGTGTTAGACATCACTACAGAGGAAGATGTTGTTACATCCACAGGAAACGCCAGCACAAATCCATCTGTCTACTTTGGAATAAAATGCTCATCAGCAATGATCATTTCAGAAGTACACAGCTAATTACGGCAATCCTCTAATGGAAGGGTGAACATCCTTGTGGTGATGCTGTAAAATAACGTTTGGTGTGATCTCCGGTTATGTCCCGAAATCCAAACACAGTTTTCATGTCAAGTTGATTTTCATCATCCGCTCATGTCCACAAGGTTCTGCAAAGACCACTGATGAACAGCATAAAATGTATGTCGGCACTGAATGTTTGCACTGATAATGTGTAAACATGAGAGCGTACGCGGACAACAAACATAGTATAAACAGAAGGGAGTGGCTCTCCGTAGGCAGGGGAACACTAATACGTTCACAGTTGAGTTGAGCTGCGGTTAAAGTTGACTGGGTCATTTGATTGGACGGCTGTCCTTGTGCCAATATACAAGCGCTGAGGGTGAATCAGTTTATTGTTTGACTCTGCTAAGTTTGGCGGAGATATGCCCTGTTCAGCTGGTTGTTTTTGAACCTCCGTACGATTAGCCAAACAGGCTACAAACAAGCTAGCAAGCGGCTAGCAAAATCCATGTCGAACGGTGAAAACATGGACAACTTTCCAGGGCTGTACGGTTCATATCTACGCTTTACAAGAACAAACTAGATGCACACTTCCCTACGTGCTTACAGTACTCTTGTGTTCTTTCTTCTACAAAAGTTTGCTGTTTGAGTTCCGGGTCAAAGACGCCATGGGTACTGTCGATAATGCGTGGATTGTTTGGGCCAGTCCAGGTCCGGTTGAGGTGTTTACATGCAGGAGTAATTTGACTCCCAGTCGCATTATTTGGGTGTGTTAGCTCAACTTTGAAAAATTTGATTCTGTGCGATTTCAGTCAGACTAACATGTTTACATACATTTTAAAAGTCGGGTTCTTGCTGGACCAACACAATAAATTTATTTTCTCGAACCTCATGTAAACATTCTGACTGTCCAACAACTCCCTGTGTTAGTCAGTCAGTGTCACTGGTCAAATTTCCAACCAAAAACTTGTAATACAAAGAATGACTTCATCTTTTTAGTACAATAAAGTTTTTCTAAACATTTCAGTTCTCTGTACACTTTGCACATCGATTAATTTATCTCAGAAAAATGTACTTTTGCTTACATAATTACTTGTAGCAGTGATGTTGTGGTGCATGGAGAAGTGAGTACACTCTATTTATGCCCTCAGTTTTTTGAAAGCAGCCCATCCAGCAAAGGATAAACGCCCTTTTTAAACAGCGATGTTTTATAAACAGCGGCATGTAAGACTATACTTGCATATTTAATTTATCCAAAAATGGGACAGTAGTAGACCTATTTGCACATTGTCACTTTACTTCTGCTGCTTGACATCAGGGAGTGAGGAGGATCATTATGAAATTAACATTAGCTACAACAGATGTGCAGATTTTGCAACAATACTGGGCCAAGGTCAGACTATAGGGTGAGACAACTACATAAATAGGCATTTGGAGTGAACTGTTCCTTTGTCCATATATATATGAAACAACCCGAGCTAGTAGTCCCGTAGTTTCTTTCATAAACAGTCTCTTGGCTGATTTACAACAGAAAGGATCAGAGGGGATTTAGAAGTGGGTAAACTCAATGCAGACTGAAAGATAAGTGGGAATACTCAGTGTAACTGCGTATACCTGCATGACAACACTGTCATTTAGTGTCATCCACGTGAACTGTGCCTTTCGAGTATTTACATTACCTTTTAAGTGTTCATAGGCAGAGCTTGTGCAGCTGGAGACATTTCCAGAAAAAAGACAAATACAGCATCAAAGGTGGCTGCTGTGGAGCTTCTCAGTGCCTGATAAACCTTCTCACTGACCTCCTGCTTCTCCCTCTCTCTGAAGTTTTAACGAACCTCCGCACCTTTGCTGTGTCAGTCTCAATGTGTCCTGCTGCAGATCTGTTTAAAAAATGACTCTATGAATTAGAAAACACTGATTTCACGAGTGCTGACAGAGACTAAAGCAGACAGATTAGATAGTTTGTCAGGCCTGGTTGGAGATTGTTTTGGGGGTGTGTGTCTGTGTTGGGGGTGCAGAGAGACGTGTTGGTTGGTCACTAACGACTCATTAAAAAAACCAACAAACAAAAAGTATTATTTGTGACCGAAAGCCATAACATGGATTGTTTTATGTTTTATTGAAAGCTAAAACAAACTGTGGTCATAGATGCAACATTTGAAAAAAATTCCAGTCTATGTGTAGTGCCCTTTTCTGTTCACATGTAAAAATGTTCAGTAATTTGCTCATTTTCCTTCTAATTTTAGACCCCCAACCCCCACCCCACACCCACGCCTAGAACTGGCGGTGTAGATGGCTGATTAAATTTTGTTTGATTTTACATACTTTTTTTTCTGAAGTGAAATTTCCTCCATCATTGTCTAAAATTTCCCCTCCCTTAAATTAGGACCGATTGACTTTTTGGGATGGACATGTTTTGGCGGTGTAAGGCCTTGTGTGTGCATGTGCGTGTGTCAGTGTGCAGGAGTAATCAGACAGCTATCACATACAGACGTCTCTAAATATCCGCATGTTTCCTCTTCCTCACGCTGAGATGCACATTTATGTTAATGCCACACTACTGTACCACAGTGTTGCCTCAGCATCACATTACTGGAGCGTGATGTTCCCTGCTCCAGGGCCAACTCTCTGACTCCCTCTGTGTGTGTGCATGTGTGTGTGTGTGTGTGTGTGTGTGTTTGTGCGCGTGTCTGTTCTTTTAAATCTGTTTGCAAACTGCTGAGTACAAGCCAGGGAGTGGGTTCACACTGGATTAGCTCTGAGTTGGCTAAACACCAGATAGCATAGATAACAGTGTTTGTGTGTGTGTGAGTGTGTGTGTGTGTTGTGGTAGGGAGGGGGGCAGCTGATATCAGCAGGAAAAGAGGCAAACACTGATAAGACATTTTCAGGATCTGCAGTTCTAATGGTCATGACGGTTAGATGCTAACGAACAGGGCTGATGTTTATTGACCTTTATTATGAAATCTTGTTTACAGAAAGCAAAGGAGAGGACAGGGAAGGGAAGATGAAAAGGTGGGAAAGAAAGAAAGAAAGAAAGAAAGAAAGAAGATAAAAGTATAAAATTAAGGATGGAAAAAAGAAAGAGAAAAACAAGACAACAAGAGAGATGATATAATGACAAGGAGCACATAGAAAAGAAGAAAGTAAAGAATGCAGAAAGCTGGAAGGAAAAAGAAAGAACCAAAAGAAAAACCAAAAGTGATGAACGCGACGTAATCGCAAGAAACGTCAGTATCGTGTCAGAGGAGGGGGGACTGGACACTTTCTCTCATTAATTACGGCAAATTTAATCAACATTTCTGCCCTTTATCAGTTGTGGAGGTCATAGACAGGTTGGAAAACTTTACGTCATGTCTGGTTAATAAAATCATCCAGAGCCCGTTACGTTGTGTCACACAGCTCCGTGCCAGACAGCGTTAGCGTTATCTATTATCGTCATTAGGATCTGTCATTAATCACGGCTGATCAATCATCCTTTCTGCACAGTATCAGTTGTGAAAGTCCCAGAAACATGGAAAATTAACAATGCTCAACACTGATTGGCTGTTGTGGCACAGTGCCACACAGTGTCGTCCGAAAAGTTCAACGTTTCCAACCTCAAGCAATTAGGCAATGACGGCGACGGACGCCATATCACGTGATTCATCGCGTATCAGGAGATTCACATCGCCCCATGACATCATGTCTTTACATTGACTTATAACCTTGTGGCGTTAATCGCTTTTGGTCTGATAACATCTTAAGAGGTAAAACAAGGGATGGACAAGTTAGAGGTAAACTGAAAAAAAAAGACAAAAAGTAAGTAAATAATCAAGCAATGAAAGAAGGAAGTCCGAAAAGATGAAAGAGACTGTTGACATGTGAGGGAAAATACATGGAAGTGAGGACATGAGATGAGAATAAACAGGCAGAAAAAAGACAGAAAAAGTAACAGGAAACAGATTCTCAGTTCTCACAGATTTTCCTTCTTTTTCTTCCTCCCACCAGCTGAAGAGAAACCAAGTGGGAGGAAGCCGTCATCTTCACTTTCCCTCCTTTGTCCTTCCTCTCTTTCACCTTTCCTCCATCTTTTCTCCCCAGAATTAAACCCATCAAGATGCGGCCCTTATCTCCTCTTTTCGTAGGAGGGGAAGGTGAATCTATAAAGGCTTCGCCTGTTCCCCTGTCGATCGACTGATGTTGAAGAGTTTAACTCACAAAGGGCTGCATAAACGGCTCAGCAGCCCGCGGTTTATGCAGAGCACCAAGCAAATCTTTCACAGGACTCTATTGATGTTGCTTGTTTTACCTGAGAAATAAGACGCTAATCCCCTTGATGTGCACTAAAAAGGGAGGGTGATATCTGCAGGGGCGAGAGGGGCGGACCTCCTGTCTGTCACCTCCACAGACAACAAACAAAGCTGTCTCCGCTTCGCCTCCCTGTATGAACCACGGAAGGCGATGCCAATAGATCTCCTGTAAAACCCTCGGCATTGGAACAGGAAAAACATCCCTTTCAGAGAGCAAACATATGACAAGACCAATGCAGCTGTTAAATATCCTCACTGACATGAACAGAATTTATGGCACAACAACTTTAAACAAAAAAAGCAGCGGTAAGAGGATTAGCTGCCTCTGTGGCCCTTCATGTTGCATGTTTCGAACACTATGTCACACATGTCATTAAGTTTGCCATAAGAGGAAATCGGCTGCATTGCATCACGGCATAAAAGCAGTTTTAAGGCAGTTTTTCCACTAGAAAGAAACTAAAAGGTCACAGTAAGTCTGTTTTCACCTGAGGTACGTTGCAAGGAATGATTTTTGGATACCTGCTTCTTGAAAGGAGGAACAAGGGTTAAAATGTGGCTCACTGGATATATTTCCTGGCCCAAAAAAGCTCTGCTGCAGGGGTAGTACTTTCTGACGGCCCGGGAACAATTGTGGCAGAGTTTGCAGGGTCGCTCACGTGTCAGACACAAACACAAAGCACTGATTAGCCAGGCTCCAGACCTCTGAATCACAATCCACATCTCCCGTTTGTCCAGCCACTTTTTGTTTGGGGTGTATGTGATGTGTTCTCTTGTAGCCATTTTTTTTCTTCCCAGTTGGAAAAACAGCCTCTAACTAATTATTCTGGTGGACTAATGAAAATAAACCTCATCGTCTATGCAGTATATTTTTTATCCAGTACATTAACAATGATTGATGATTGTGATTATGATTTTAGTTATGATGAAGAGGATTGGGATCTGACAAATAATCTGTTTTCAACAAATTCTAGTTTTGTGATCATGAGAAAACACATGGGTGATTATTTATACACATGGCCTCAACAGTTTCCTGTAACATCAAGATAGTGACTTGACTTTTTGTGCCATTTACATAAAATCCAGCATCTTTTTTTTTTCTTTCTTTTTTTTAAATCTCTAGTAGTGTGGAGCTGTTTTTCCATAAGTGGCTCCCCGTTTTGTTTATCTCTTGCATGTGAACAAGGACACACACGCATGCACATGAGCCCATAAATATTGCACAACTGCATTTTGGTGAGTAGCACTGAGTGTAAACATAACCTTTCTATTTTGGGCATCTCTCAGTTTTTTTTTTTGTTTGTTTTTGTTTTCTCAAGAGGAAGTAGGGGGCA
>JAQLOL010000008.1:19626429-19645901 GCA_029783665.1 Naso thynnoides
CCCTCTTATCGGTGATTGGCTGGTTGGTGCAGCCTGGACCACAGTGTTTTTGTTGCCGTTTTTGGAGCCTGGGCTGTTTACAGAGACCTGACTTTTTTACAACATATTCAGAGGACAGACAGCCAGCGGATCATGACGAGATGTTTGCTGTACGTGACTATTGTAGAAACCGCGTAACAAGACTTAGAATGCCTTTAAAAAAAGAAAATAACAAAGAATAAAACAAGAATTAATACAATAATGGGTTAAACACTCGATTTTAAATTATTTTTAAAAATGTATTTGTTCTTCTGAAGACATCTTGGGGCCCCCTCTCTGTGTCTCGCAACCCCTATTTTGGGAACCACCGATATGGAATACGTTACATGACCAAATACATACATAAACACAGACACACACGTATTGGCACACACACAGAGTGGCACACATACAGTGAGCGCCGCAAACCCACCCCCAATTGCTCGCTCACGCCATTCACAAAGTAAATGCATATTATATTATAAAAACAGCACATTTATGTTGTTTCAGACAGACGGAAGACACAAAGAAAAGACAAAAACTCAAAGGGACCAAGTGACAGTTAGTTGTGCTTCAGTGAATTCACAGAGCTGTATTTCATGAGCTGTATTGTAGAGCCCATTAAATAACTTAAGCATTGTGGGTACTAGATTAAACAACTGTGAGGGGAAAACTGTTTCTAGCGCTGGTAAACTGACAATTTGTGTTATTTTGTAAATTTTTCAATACATTTGACAATACTATTGGACTTCAAACGCAGTATATATGGTGTGGCAGAGTTTTAAGGACTAATTTTAGCATTATTTTGGTTTTTATGCTTGTTTAATTGGCTGTTGGGCTAGATTTGATTAACCATTGTGCTACTTTTGTCACACATATGTGGCAACCTTGCTAGCAGCTACACTTGACAGCAGTTAGCAGTAATTCACCCAGAGTAAAACATTTTCTCTATAAAATATGGTGCAATGTCATTAACATAGCTGGAGGTTTCAGTTGAAGTGCCATAGTGAATAAGCATTCAGGGTGCTCAGTGGGAATAACAGAGGCACGAGTCTTCCTGTTACAAGTCGTTGAAAGAAGTAAAATAGTAACATCAGGTTGCTTTAAAAGAAAACAACAGCAAAAAAGAAGGAACGTGATGTTGTTACACATGAAGAAAAAGTTTCCTAGCAGTTCAAGGCATCTTAATTTTTGAAAATAAAGTGCTTCTGTTGTGTTATCACCTCAAAAATATAAAAAATGGAAAGCCGATCAGCCAAACATTCAGCAGAAAACAACTTATTTTGTTATTTAGCCGTCAGACGTCAATGTAGTTTTGAATCTCGAGGAACTCCAGCCATACTGGCTTCCAAGAGTGGTTGAAATTGTACTTTATGTCTTTGTCACCTTCAGACATGTTCACACTCACGCACACACACACACACACACACACACTGGCACATACACACAATCATCTTTATGTGTGAGAGGGCTAAAAGAGAACGCTTGAGTCTCCACCAAATCCCTAAAAGCTGTCATTGACATCAAACATTGTGAATTTTTCACAGTGGAGTGCTTCTGCTGAGCGACAGAGCTGCCTGTCTTCTACTTTTCTATAGGATCCTTTTGATATGGCCTCTGCAGTCTAGACCTTGCGCTCTGTAAGGTAAACTGGGGCTCTTTCAAGTCTTTCAAGTCATCTGAAATGAGCTGAGGATCCAGAAGTCTGCACAAAAACAAGCTGTACTTTCCAATGATAAGCGGATGAAACCAGCACAATTAAATCAATAACTTTTAAAGGATTCCTTAAGGTGTGTAAACATATTAGTAAACGTTGAATAATCATATGGCAGAAAGAGAAACATTGCTGTATAGTGATTACATATCAATGTACAGAATGATCATTTACCAATTTAAACAGTGTATTAATTTTCATGAAGCATGCGTAATTTATGAGTGGTGAGGGACTGCGCGTATCTATCAGTGTCAGAGTGACATGTGTGGGGTGATAATCTATTCTGTGACCCAAATTTATGTGTTGAAAGGCTACAAAACCGCACTCCAGCCCTCCCATCCGATTTCACAGCTCATCACTGTCAGTGCGATATGCTGCGTATGTGTGTGTGTGTGTGTGTGTGTATGTATGTGTGTGAGGGAGAGAGTATGATAAAAGGAATGTGTTATCCATCTTATCCAGAGGAGATGTTTTGAAAGGAACTCTGTTA
The DNA here is from genome assembly GCA_029783665.1 of Naso thynnoides. NCBI lineage: Eukaryota > Metazoa > Chordata > Actinopteri > Acanthuriformes > Acanthuridae > Naso > Naso thynnoides. The sequence continues at coordinate 19,628,652 of JAQLOL010000008.1, forward strand.
TTAATAAATGCATGAGAGCCAACAGAAAAAGGAACATTCTGCGGCTTTGCAAAAATAAAAAGAGGGAGAAAAAAAATCGCTCCTTGTTAGCATTCTCTGAGACGCTGCCTGCGCTAGGAGCTACGTCCTCAATGAGAGACATATTATCTCTGGTCAGCTTTCCTATCTATTATTCACAGCTCTGTGAGAAACACTGGTGGCGAGATCAACAGCAGTCACTTACAATATATCCCAAAGCAACGCCTTCCTATTCATGTGCAAAAAAACCTTAATAATCACGGCTGCAGATAGAGGAGAGGCTGCAAAGTTGGCAAAAGCTTGTGGAAGAGCGGCGCTTTGATTTTCAGGGCCGGTATGGATTCAACGCAAACTAGATTAAGAAAAAAAAAAATCATGTGCTTTTGATGTTTTATTCAAAAGCAGGTAATGTATGGGCATTGTATACTGGAGAAGTTCAATAAAAGGGAATCATGTTTGTCCTTTGGGGGGAATATTGTCGTTTTTTTCTTGTCTATTTTAATCTACAGCTGACTTTACAGACAACAAACAACTTCTGCAGCTTATTGCTTTATTGAAATCTCCCAACCTGCAGGACACACAGAGGCACGCACACCGTGTATTTGTACACGAGTGTCCATGGATTGAGGACTCGCGTCTGAAATGTTAATAAATTCAAGGGGAAATTGCTTTGTGTTTATCTGTAATATGACAAAACACCTTGACTTTGATCCCTGGCGCATGTTATAGGCTGAGAAACACACAAATGCCATTTCAAATGCTAATTCCCCATTGTGTACGGGCTTATTAGATAATATGTGAACACAATATGTTCCTTCCATGTGGACAATGAAATATATGACTTGATGGTGACAAACTCATCTCTTTGTCATTTTGAATAGTGTATCATAAGCAACTGGCCATCTTCAAAAGATGCAATCATTTTTTGTGTAAATAAAGGGTGTGCTGTATACATGTTTGATATTCTGCTGATAAAAATGTCAATAAAGTCGCAGAAAAAAAAACAACAACCAGATGAACTGTTGGTTTGTGTACAGCTTCTGCCTTCTGTGCTTTTTAAAGCTGCATTTCTAAATCTGGTTCTATGGAAACACATTTGGCTTTGAGTGCTGTCCTGGCAGGCAGAGAATATTTAACAAGCCAAATAGCCTTGCTTTTTTTTTTTTTTTTTTTTTTTTTTTTTTTTTGCTTTTTAGGTACCCGGCTGCTGTCTGTTGCTATGCAACCGCATCCTCCAAATTGTCAGGTTCAGGGCCACGTCCCCCTCCCTTTCCTCCCCCTTTTCCTAAAAAAAAATCTGCAGAGGGAAAGGTACTTTGTACATGAACTGAGGCGTGCATGGTGCAGCACCACCCTCAGGATTCCTCATTTAAATAAATCCCAATATTTTAATATTTGAGTTCTCCTCACATATTAGAATTTTTCAAGTGTCGGCTGTATTTTTTTTTTTTTTTTTTTACCAGCTCACCTTTGTTGAGCGCACATCCTGTTCATTCTGCATTCATTCAATCGAGCCGAGCGATTCCTGCTCTTGTTCTCCCCCTTTTCTACTGTGTTCTTTTCATCAGAAATCACTCTGCCTCACCGTGCTTGTCTTTGTTTGTCTCCCGCACACACACACACACACACACACACACAAACTCACACACACACCTCGCTTCTTCCCCGTGCACATACTGTATGTCTGTGAGGCAGACTGTCTTTATAATTGGGTTATTCTTCTCCTCACCGGTCTGATGCACCGAGACACACATGCACCCGTGCACACACAGACACACAAATATAAGGCGTGCACACACACGAGTTTGATATGTGGAGACGTTTTGGTACAGATTGTTGCTGAGGCAGGGGAAGCGCACCCATGCATGTGTTTTATTTAGGCCTATATGGGAATGTAGGGCCTGTCTTGTGATGGGATGCACGAGTTGATATGAAAAACGACATCATGGGTGGCTATAGAAGCTCTGATCAATGCACATCCTGCTCTGCATGTACAACATCACCGTTCCCAGAGTATATTCATGTCTGATCATGCGGTGCAACTTTGAAACCTTTCCAAACAAATCAACCCAATATATCTGACAGCATATCGTGACCATGTACAGTGTATGTTTTTTCTCCAGAGCCAGGGAACACAAATACATATGGACAGATGCACATGGGAGCACCGTGATGATGAAAGGGCACATTTTCACAAGGTATAGTGAAGAGGGCACTCTCATGCAACCCCTACCCCCCATCTGCGTCTCCCCACTCCTTCGCCTCCCCTCTCCGTGTCGCTCTCCCACAAACCTGTATCACAGTGAGGTGACCCTGCTTTAATGTGTGTTGAAAAGGTCGCTGCGGTCCTGTCCACTGATTCAGAATGGCCCTCACAGGCCTGTATGCATGGCTGGGCATCAGTGTAATACCTCCAGACACCGGGGACATTCACTGTTTGCGCCACTGACACCCCTCTCACTCGCACACACACAAGTGAAAAAAAAAAAACAACAACACAAAACAGAAAATCAAAAGCAATAGCACGCCTGAGTGGGTGTCAAACCTAAGCGCTCGGGGATTGAACCTGTTTGAAATCGTCCTGACACAGTAAACTGCACTGTGTGACGGACCATCCTTTACACTTCTGTTTTTACGGTTAACGAGGGAAAAGAGAGAGGAAAATAGGGCAACTGCAGCAGAGCCAAAATGTTGTTCGGAGTGCCGACAAAGTGTACACATCATGGCAAGAAAAAAAGAAGAGGAGGAAAAAAATCCCAGCAAGCATCTGATGCATGGCAGCATAATGTACACGGAGGTGGCCAAGTCCAACCCATTGGGTTTGTGTGATGTGCATACAACTGAAACAGACTTGAAAATTGTTTTGGATTCATTTTGGCAAAACACTGAACTCTGGATTTGAAAATACAGTGTAGGTTGTACAGTAGATAGATGGCCTTGTTCTCTCTGCTACCCTAAATCTGATTTCTGTCATATCCAGATTATATCCTGATTGATTTTTGATAGTCTGAACACCATAAAAACCACATGAAATCTGATTTTTGCAAATTAAATCCAACCACATTTAGAAGTGAGTTTGGATGCTGTGTTCGTTCAAATCCGACATCAAATCGGAGAGTCTTTTGTGTCCCTTTACAAATATTGGGCGCCTGAATGAAGCGTGTTGATGGTCAAGACAGAGTGCTAGACAGCTACAGAGCCAGATGAAGACAAACATCCCGTGGCACATTCGAAAATTTGTACGCCACCTCTCATCATCAGGTATCTACAGATGACATATTCATAATAGTCACTGCTTTTTGTATGGCGCCAAACCTCTCTCTGCACAGTGAAGCCTGCCATTACTGCAGCACAGAACATCGCAGTGTTCATCCATCTCTTCTGTTGCTGAGTCTGTCTGTTGCGGCAGAGTTTGGCATCGCTGCTTGACAATACAAGGGTTTGGATAGCAAGATAAGGTATCCCCGTTTAACCATTCATCGTACTTTTGCGTTGGAAAGCTATGTCACCAGAGCAACCTGTGCCCAGAACAGAGACTCTGCCCACTCCACTGAGTATACTTGATTCTCTGGCATTGCGCTTTGAAACTGTGATTTCTGCGGTTGAAAAGGCAACTATCCAATAAGTGCATGGGGAGGAGAGCCATGGGCGGTACTAAACTGTCTGTCGAAAAATATCTGGCATTTCAACTGACAAATCCACGTTACAGGACCAAAAACAGTAATGTGGTTGTATGTGGTATCTTTGATATGAGTTTTAAAAATGCTGAATTTATACAATCAGCCACACAAGTCTGTTTAAACTGAATGGAGACTAAATGCTCCCTGTCCCCTGCCGAGGGGAGAAAGCGTCTGTCCCCGTCTGTCCCCAGCAGCGAGAGTCAGGAAAAGCTGCTATAGCTCCCGCTGTCTACTCATGGTGATAATGTGATGTGATTTCAAAGAAAAAACAATTATTTGTCTCTTTCTATGATGAATGGTATGTCAGAATCTCAATCACAGCACAATATAACAACATCTGTGTGATTATTCAACAGCTTGTGGAGACATTTTTGGATTTCTTTTATCTTGCATAGCGAGTTTTTTCTCCACAAACACTCCACAGTAGGCGACACACCCCCTGGCAACATAATTACCTTTTTTTTCCCTGGTAAATTTATTTATTTTGCAATAAAACAAAATAACACAAGTGAAGACATGTACATAAATAGAAGTACAAAAACAGTCAAACATCAACATACCAAAGAGACAAACAAAAGACCAGAAAAAGAACAAATAAGACAGAAACACGTATGTAATGTTCAGTTCATAAAGATAAAATCTGAAAGGGCAACAACCAATGAGGAAGAGTCAGGTAAAGTCTAAACTCCTCCCTCTTAGAATCGCTCAAAGTGGAGGCAATGCCAGACCAAGAATCAAGTCCACTCAGTGGAGTGGGCGAAGTCTCGGGTCTGGGCCCAAGGTATGACCACAGCAAGTACTGAAGCTTAGGACATTACCATAGTAACTTATGCAGATTGATCAGTAGAGCAGTGATGTCTGGATGCAAGACATCGGATCAGATCTCTTGCAACTGATGGTCTTAAAACTCAGATTTTAGACACGAAACAGATTTGCCCGCCATCTGAGCGTGGCCCTACAGACTTCACTTGAACATGCATGGATTCACTGTTTACCGACACCTGGATAATTATGTTCCAAGCTGTAATTCTGAAATCCTGCTTTGATTCAGCCCACTCCTGTGTTTCAATAACTGTGCTATAGAATGCACACGACACGTCCGTGTCCTGTGGCTTTGATGGTGGCTGTACAGTGCAGTGAGAGCATTAGTATGTATTAGCTGGCAGATGGGCTTCAGTGCTCCCCTGGTGCTCCCTGTAATGATGAACCATGTTTCTGTTTATCAGACAGGACACACTCAACTCTCCCCTCATCTGCTTTTGTCTCAATCACCCATTCCTCCTTCTTCCATCTTTATCTTTCTTCCTCTGCATGTCTTTCTCTCAGTGCAGGCCACACAGACTGTCTCTCTCTCAACGTGTCCCTGCGGAAAGCGTTGCCCCACAGGAATGTCTCTATCTTTACCTTCAAACACACCATCAACGTGCGTGTGCACGTGCAGCTGGCAGATGCAGCTTTGGTTGCATGACAGCTTTGCAGTGCTCTGAGGGGAAGCCAGGATGGCTCTAGCAACACGGTGCGCTGCCTTAATTATCGCCCCCTCTCGATGCCTCATGCCATTCCGTCCCTGAAGGCAAGTAACTAAATTCTTGCAGTTGTGTAAAAGAGATGGTTCGCTTGTAGTTATGAAATACAGTGAAAAGAATTATGATAAACAGAAATTATGATCTTTGCCGACTTAGAAGTGATGTTGCGGAACCTCAGTTGTCAAGCATGAATATTGACTAATGGAAAATATTAGTTGATGAACCGCAATGTCTAAAAGCTGATCATCATAATGAGCTTCTGTGTCTCATTTTATCAGGTTCAATTCTGCAGCATTAATGACAGCAAAACTCAGTTTAAATCAAATTAACTGTTGATTGTTTTAGAGAGGTTAAAGAACCTTAATGGCTTCTTTGGGAGGTTTTTACTGCTATCATGTCATTTCAGTGGACACATAAATTTTGGATTAGTGTTTCCCAAACACAGGGTCAGGACCCAAAATTGATTGTGGACCCGTTTCTGACGAGTTGCCATTTGAAAGAAGATCATTTTTTTCCACAGATGCAGCGTGCTTCCCTTTGTGGGAATTGAATAGGGGTTAGAGTTTTTTGAATAGGGTCTGAATTAACTACATCTCATGAGAGGCCTTGCAGGAGAATGAACTTTAAAATCTGACGTGTAATGTGTTGAAACGTCTTGTTTTCAGAACTTTGAAATGTCTTGTCTTGTTTTCTGTGTTTCTGAGGGTAATTCTTGCATGAGTGAGGTAATCTAGACGAGATAAGATGACAGGATGAGTTGTACAGCAACAGTATATAACACCCAGAAAAACTGACATGCAACAGAGAACATTTGTAGAGGTCTTCTCTCCATGCTGCATGATTAAAGGATCTGATTCATCAAACTGTGTTTGTCTTCTTCTAAGACATAGTAACTCTCAATTTCAACAGGTAAAATTTCCCTGATACCTTACAGCAAAACTGTTTCATATTGTAAAACTTACTGCAAAACAGAACACTTATATTTAGAATATTTAATTATTGCTGTTATGTTTTTTTAAATAATGAAATAAAAACACCTGTATTGAGCCTATAATGTATATTTTTTATTATTTTATCTTCTGGGTTGTTGTGAAGTTTACCTATAAGTGACACCAAGTTTCACTTTTGGGTCTTTTTTTTAGCTAAAAATGCTTGGGAACCCACGGCTGCAGTTGGTAACTTTGGGGTAAACATCAAAAAAATTTTGTGTTCTATTTGGAAAAAAAGTCACAATACTTATAGACAGCTATTAGAGAGTAATGTGGTCTGGGATTATCGCAAGATCACTGTGTTTTTCCATGCCTCTGTATTAAGGATTGTTAAAAATCCTATCGCTCTCGTTCTACCAACTTTTCCATAATGATGACTGTTTTTACATTAATATCAACACATTCATTTAGGCTCGCACACCAAAGGTGGAGCAAAGTCATTATTTTGCAAGTCAAAAGTAAGGCTCAAGTCTTTGCTTTTAATTCTCGAGCCAAGTCCAAAGTCCTTAACTTTAAATTTCGAGTCCTAAACAAGTCATTAGCACTCTGCTAATCTGTTAAATTAACACAAGCTGCAAAAAACCTCCTAAATTTTTTTTTTCTTCGTAAAATAACGTTAAGACAAGATAACAACGTAACTGACTTCTTCATGGTTTGTCCTTTAGCTTGATTGAATGTTGGCGGATGCTCCAAACAAAGCGAAATTTGGGGGAAAGAGTGTCGACTTGCTGAGAATAAGAAGCGTTCATGTTAGCTGACTCAGGAAATTAAGGTAAATATGTTGATTTGTGGAACACTTTTTAAATAACATACATTTCAATTTCAAGTATTTTCAAATCAAGAGGCTCAAGTCCAAGCAAAGTCTCGAGTCATCTGTGTTTAAGTCCAAGTCAAGTTGTAAGTTTTTTATATCGTCAAGTTGAGTCTAAAGTCATCAAATTTCTAACTAAAGTCTGACTTGACCCCAAGTAATTTGACTCGAGTCCACACTTCTGTTGTAGCTATCAGCTAACAGTTGATTACATGTTGACTATGGGAGCTGGCAGGACATAGTTCACTCTTGGAAATGTCTGCAAAATTTACGGGAACTTGTGCGTGCGTGAAGAGGCTCGTCTCTACTTTTCTCTACTTGTGCTACTGTTTACGTTTAAGCACTTATCATAATCTCGTATTAGCCACTTGTTGACACGGTGGCTGCTGACATAGTCTTTCTTTAACTACCATTTTACACACAAACCAAAGCTTATTAAAGTTCAAGTAAGCATAGGAGTTATTATTAATTATTCTGCTTCTGGCTGCAGTACCAGTAAACTGTCACGAGTGAAAACATACTCAACCATTTGTTTAATTGACTACAAACAAAGTTACTAAAAATGGATGACAAATTAACACAACCTCTGTGTTTGCCTGTGGCAAGGCCCTGTTGAGTGTAACAGCATTCACAGAACGGCTTGAGAAGCACTCCTTACAGATTTGTGCAATGTATATGTTATATTTATATTAAGACATACAGCCTTGTATTTCCCTGCAGACTTGTGTCCAGCAAAATAAGTGTTTGTCCACTCTCGCACGCCATAATTGTATATTTCCTCATTTCACACAAAATTGCACACTTATATTACAAATGTGCACCCCCACACTTCACGTTTTCTCACCCCTCACCCTCTTGACCCCCATGAGCAAACTACCCTGCAGGTTAACCCCCCTCCCCCCGCTCTGAGCAGTGGGTAAACATCCCAGCTTTGAGTGATTATCCAGAGAATATCCTGACATGCTTCCCCCAGGCTACTCGAGAGAAGCCGCAGAGCTGCTGAACCCGTAGCCTATACCTTTCCTCCATAACACACACACGCCACCCTCAGGGCTCTCACTTCTAACCACCAGCACTGCTACGGGAGCCAGGAAGCAGCCTGGTAACAAGTGTGTAACGTCGCTACAGCAGTCGGCAACAAAGCAGGCAATTGTAGACGGTGGGGAATACAGAGACAGTCGATTATGACAGGAGAGCTAAATTAGCATCATACTGGGACAGATGGTGGATGTAGCTGCGGGTTGAAACATATGGACATGCAAACTCACAACGATTGGCCATCAATTCAAACACAACCTGTGCCACGCTTCCAGCTTGTACACAAGAGCCTGCACACACATATGCGCATAAACACGCATAAAAAAAACATACACACACACAGAGTCGCCGTCTGTCACTTTAGTTACGAGCGCCTTAGGGCTTGAGAAATGTTGGGCGGACAGATGATGCAATAATGTCATATAATGGATCAGAGTAATAAATGTAGGACATATAGGCTGATATCTCTGTTTCTGCTGTGTAAAACACACACCAAGAGAGTATTAGCAGCTGTGTGAGTGGATTGCTTATGATATATATGTGACAGTTATCTCGAACAATCTGAAAAATGGAATGGGAGAAATGTGAATTGCCTTTGAAGCTCAGAGACTAGTTCAGTTTTTTTTTTATAATTGAGATCTTTCCTTCCCCTCTTTCTTCGCCGCTTCACATTCTTCCTCCTCACTTCTCCTCCACTCTTTTTACAAAGTGTAATTGAGGGGAAGTGATCGTAATCTATGGGTGTCTCCGTGATTGACACAAACGCATTTAACCCAACCCGGAACCCACACCATTTCTTACTTTCTCTCTCTCACACACACACACACACACCATTAAACACACAGGACCTATATATGTCACAGCGATTGAGCACTCACTCTAAAGCTTTAGCCTATACAGAGGAAAAGAGTGAGGTGGAATGTAAAGCGAGGCGGTCGTCGCGGGGGGTGTGATGTGTTTGGCATCTATACGTTGAGTGGCTAAACGGCAGGGATGCTCGGGAGTGGTGTGCGCGTTCGTGGCAGCTCCAGCCAAGATGCCAGGGCCTCTTGCAGGGGAGCTGCATGACATATTCGCCTTGGGCCTCGAGGATGGGGTGACGCTCGGGCCGGTGGCGAAGTTCCTCAACATCTCGTCACACGCTTCCACACGGTTGTGGAGGAGATCTGACATTTCTTACAGCGCTTCAGGTATCTGGATACGTCAGAATCGGCACTAACAGCCATGACATGCACATGACAAGAAGTAGGCGTTGGCTGATTGATGAAAGAATGGGAACAGGGGTTGCAGGGGGGTGGATAAAACCAGAAAAACTGGGTTTACTTAGCTTTTTATTTGCAGGAAATGTTTTTTTCTTTTTTTTTCCCCAGCCTTTAAAGTGTTTTTATAAAACCTCATGACCTAAATTCATACAATACATCAAAGTAAAAGGCCTGAACGGTAACTGAACATGGTATTTACATCTGATGCATGATAAATAGAGATATTTTATACATGTATAGTTGATTTTTATCCATGATGACAACCGAATGGAGGTTACAATAATTGCACTATTTTTTTCCACAAAAATGTACTGTGTGTTTTCTTTTTTAGTCCCATTGGTGTCTAGATTTGAAGCTTTTGAAAAAATCTATCTTTGATGGGGTCACACACATACATGCTGGTTTAAATCTTTTCTGATTTTTCTAACTGTTCAAAATTTAAAGGTGGAGTCAGCAGGATTTTAGAAACAAGATATTATACAGACTTACAAAAATCATCACTTCTGGGCCTCTATGGGTGCGTCGCAAGTCTCTTATTTGTCATTTCCTCGCTCCTTGATCCTAGCTTGAACCAGAAGTTGTTTTGGCAACGCCATCTGAAGGACCGTCCCAAGTCTCTTATTTGTGCACCGAGGAGCGAGGAGTGATCATTGAGGAGCGATGAGCAAGGATACACGAGTGCATCCTACGCGTAAGTTCAACGATCGGGTAGAAAAACGCTGCCTCCACAGCTGGAGCATTTGAACGAGATAGTGGGAAAGCCATTCAAGTTTAAGTGACCCATATAAACCTCTCTGCAATGAATTAATTCAGACGTACTAGCGTGAAGGAGTCCAGAGAGCAATAATATTTAACGCACAGATAAGAGAGGCGTGATAATATATTTTAAAAATGTCAAATCGGGAATTAATGAAGATTGGAAAAACAGAAGAGGGGCTCTACATAGACTTTGTAGAGTTTGTGGAAATATGTGAGTGGGCAGTTATTTCCAAATCACTTGGCTTGAATAAGAAAAAACACAGCAGTAGTGGGGAAACACTCCAGCCAGTTTCTGCAGCAAATCCAGTTGCTCTGTGTCATCATGAAGGGACGTCGCTTCATGTGACGCCACCGAGGAAAGGACGTCTCATTTCTCTTGAAACGTCTTTCCTAATTGCCTCTCTCCTCACTTTGGTTTCCTGGCGTCTCTCCATGGATCCACGGTGGGCGGGACTAAGACGCAAGAAAAAGACGCAAGTGAGGAAAGCGTGGATGCAATTTAAGAGACTTGAGACGCGCCCTATAAATGCGTGGTGGTGACTGTGTCTGCAGACACACTGCCCTTTGCCTATGTTTTGATGTGTCGGTTGTCTCCGGAGTGGCTTTGGACGGGGGAGAGGGTGTGTTTCCCCACAGCCAATGACAGCACTCAGGTGAGGTTGAGGGCACTGCGGAACACAGAAAGTTACGGATGAGGACATAATGCAAATAAAAGGAAATATAGCCCTATGAGGCAAAATGGCAAGTGAATAAAGCTCGTTCCAGAACGAGAATATATCTCGGATTGGATTTTAACTGACAGAAAGGCTGAGAAGAGCAACGCAGGCCTGCTTGGTTTTGGACAGGTAGGTGCCAATCAGCGACAGTTAGCTTGTAAGCTTGCTAAATAATTGATTTCTCCAATAGCATATGTAATATTCCTGCATAGCTTGTTGTGTAACGTTAGGTAAGCAGTATAACAGTGCACATATGAGCCTGCATGCTAAGTTACAATACTCGCGTTGAGCTCGGGAGGAGGCGCCTGATTTGAATGTTGTGTTTACAAGCTGCAACAAAAAAATATTACTGACACTACATTTAAAAAGAAACAGCAGCTGTTTCGCTGCCTTTTTAAAGCAGCTTAGTCCCAAAAGTGCTTGTGCTGCTCAAGTATCTGATGGCTTGGGTAACAGAAAAAGACCTGGGATCACATCATCATCGCATCATCTAAGAAGCCTTAAAGAATAACTGCAGTCACAGGATGAGACAATATGGGGCTCGAAAAGTCAGAAAGTCAGAAAATGCTCAAAGCCGAAGAAAAATTGTTTTTACTGCTTCAAAAACATGAAAGGATGCCATCAGTTTTGCATGCAGCTGCTACACAAATATGGAAAAAATGTTCTGCTTTAATGAAGCAAGGACTTTTCTTTTCCAAACAGTTCACGTACATAAAAGCATTTTCATACACACTTTTTTCTAAAACACTGAAAGAGGAGGTGTTGTCTTTTAATCACATGACGTTCATTTCAGCCATACCCCCTGCCTAAGATTATTGCACCAACTCAAAATCATGAAGTTTTTTCTCAAAGTATTTCACAAGGACATTTGAAAAACACTTTTCAGAAACATTTCCCAGTGACTCAGGATAAGCCACAGACATAACTCTTAACAGTTTTTACTGGCACTTTTTCCTCAGTAGAAAGTTTTGATAAGTGTTAAAGGGTAAAACGACTCTACACTGTAAACTGGAAAAAATTCCCCAGCACATCTGCGAGTGTGAAGGAGAGCAGCAGACACAAAAGGTCAAAAAATATAATTTTAATCCAGCAGATAACAGCTCTCGCCCAAACTCTCCTTCCACATCACCTCTAAAATTTCCAAATTACTGAATGTAAATCCCACTAGAAATGCAATGACCACTTCTGCACCTTCATATATGCTGGACTGTATATATTACCGGTTAATGAGCGTTCATTTTCAGTTTGCAGTGCATCCAGAGATCAAACAGACCCGCATGTGCACATGTGCTTGAACTTGGCAGGCCACCCTGACCATGTGGGGGAAATATAAATGAAGAGATTGAGGAATCAAGGCATAAATGAGGCTCGACACTCCTTTCTCTCACAATCCATTTCCCCATTACGAAGGGGGACACAGGCCGCAAATGATCTCCCTCCATCTTTCCACTGGCTCAGAATAAAAGTGGACACCAGCAACAATACTCATTTACCCTCCGTCTCTCTCATACAAACAAAGATGCAGGCGGCCACTGACCTCCTACACAGGTTTGGAACTCACTCAGCTCCTGAGGAAAATGAAAGATAACTCGCTTGAACCCAGTGGACAGTTTCCAATTTCACTTCAGACAGAATCTGATATCATAAACACATCTCGCTTGTTTATGAAACCAAATCCTCAGAAAAAAAAATGTTGAAATGGAGAGAAACTACTGGAGTAAACAGGAAAATGTATCGGTGAGAGGCAGGAGAGCCGTGGCCATGGCAGCACTCACCCTCACCGATTATGGCTTGACATTTGGAGTCAGAGCCAGTGAAATGTCAGACGGGTTATGACAGGAATGGTGATAGGCAGATTATGACTGACCTCTGACCTGGAAGTTCTGAAAGGTCACAGCTCACTCAACCGTCTGTGAGCTGATGTGCTTTCAGATCACGAAAAGGTAACTGAGACAAACAAGAATACAAAGGAAACTTTGCTAAAATCAACATTGCAGAACAGATTTTTTTTCCAAGTGAGGTCATAATTCAGGGAAATTGTTCGCCAAGCCTGGCCCCCTGCGTTATGTTTGGCTTGCAAAGCACTTTGTCCTTGCACAGCACAGTCCAGTTTGCAGTGATAAAAATGGAAGATTTATCACTTTAAGGTCATAGCAATTTTTAAAACAATAAGGCCTTGATTTGAGACAGAGTTAAACACGCAAACTTCAGTTTTTGGACAGAGACTTTCCCTTGTGTCACTTGTTGCCAGCCAATTTTATCAGCTGTAGCCAACCAGCTTAACTACACTAATATTAGCAATTAGCTTTGGTCAAAAATGTTATCTTAGGCTGCATTCAGACCAGATCAGGTGGTCGCCGAAACATCGCAGGGTTGTCCAGTGTCATTTAATTAGCATAACAGGACGGGGAGGATTGTGTAAAGTCAAGTTGTGTCCCCTTTTCCTCCCTCAATCTGCGGCCGCAGTGTAACACAAGGAAACATTTTAAAATGATTTACTGCCACAGTGTAACACAGTCCGCTACGGCGACAAAGATGAGCCGATTTAACAATTTCTTTCACCGCAGTCAGCTCAGACTGCCACAGCCAAAACAGACCTCATTTCAATGAATGAGAATCCCTGCGTTTTCTCCTGATCACCTGATTCAGTCTGAATACGACCTTAGGCTACTTTTCAGTGTCACCAGTTGACTTATTTTTTAAATTAGAATCCAGTAAAAGGGATTTTCAAAATGCTTTTAATAGCTGAATCCATGACATCATGCCATAAGACAGAGGCTGAAGCCAAATGTTCAGCCAAAACATAAACAAGTTGATCATCCATGGAGAAGACAAGGAAAATGTTCCCATTTTGCCATGAAAGTAAATAGGTTCTATGGTGTTTCAAGAACAATTAGGCCAAAATAAATGTAAGACCAGACTTGTATCTAGATATGCAGATTTTCCATTCTAGCATAATTTGTGTAGCTGCTTAGCCTGTGTACTTTGAACAAGCAGGACCAGGGTTCAGATTAATTCATATTTTTCACTTTTTCCCACGTAAAAGGTTTTATGATAAGGATTACCAACCGGAGATGGTGCATAAACTTCGTTTAAGACCGTTGTTAGTTAAGTTAAGTTAAACTGGTCTAATTAAGACTGTTGCATAAAACGTAAGACTGACTTAACTTGAGACAGAAAATTTAACCTCTCCTCCTGGCCTGAGGTGAGAGCCTTGTTGCCATAGACACAGCATTATTTACTGTTTTTCTAAAAACAGTAAATGTTTCTTCAAAACGACAAAAAGAACATTTTACACTGGAAACAGGACATGGTATTTGCTCCATGGCAAATATCTGAATGTTGGAAAGAGCTCTAAAAAGAAAACCCAACAGAACAACAGAGAAGTACAACAATCAAGAACTTGTGGAGAGATTTCAGTTTCCTCGAGAACTATTGCTCACATTTTCATTAAAATGGTTAAAACTACTGAAGAACATACTTCTTCAGCATTACATTCCTCCAACAGGCAAAGGTTTTCTGCTATGGTAAAATATGATGATCTCCTGCTGCCACTGTTAATTGTTGCTGTTGCTTCCACCATGTTTTTCTTCTGTCTTGAGTCAAAGATAGTCAATTATTAAAACAAGATCCTTTTAACCTTTAAGACCATTTATTTGTCCGTTTATGTCTGTTGTGAAGCACGGCGAAAAGCACTGGTTCCCAAACCTTGCAAGAATGTGTTGCCGAGACAGAAACAGGTCTCAAACTGAAGTTTTCCACTGATTTGTTAGTCTGAAAAATGCTATTTTGTGTCAGAATGTTCAGAAGAAATGTGTCTTGTGAAAAATGGGTCCAGTATGTATCTTGGTGACAAAGGGAATTGGTCATAATCTGTGATTGTGTTCAAATCTCCCATAAGAACAAATGGATTTAAGACTGCTTCTAGTCTCCTAACAGGGCGAGGCGGCGGCGAAACCCGTGTGACACTAATACAGGAAATGAATGGTAAGTGAGAGGTCTCACTTTCTGTTACTTGTCTCTGGTTAAGTGTCTTATTTTTCCAATGATGCATAGTATCACAGGCTATGTAAGTCAGTCTTACAAAGTCATTCATACATAGGCTTTGTGCAACAGGCTTGTATGGCAAGTCTGACTTAAAACTGAATTGAAGTCTGAGACTGGGTCCAATTTTATGCAACTGGCCTCAAGTTTGACAAGCATATGCTGCCTCAATTAATGAGTTTAGATGGCGCTGTAGGAGTGCAAACTTCCCCAAATCCAAGCCTAGATCTTGTAGCAATCTAAAGGCAGTAGGCCTTTGACCGAATGTTACTTCCAAGGCCGTTATACTAATCTAATATGGGAATATTAGATTCTAATATGGGAATATTAGATTAGCTAATATTAAGAAAAGGCTATTTTGCCAGACACAACATTTGCAGCTAAGGAGTGCAAACAGAAACACTGTATAATCCACTCCTTATGTTTTTGCTTTTGATTTTTGGTTTGGAAAATACGAAAATATGAAGACAGCACTAGACCTGCCATGTCCAGTTACAGCTGCAAATCTATGGTTGGACAGTCACTATTTGAGGGATGGCTTTAGTGTATGGTCCATTGATTACTGCTTAAATACCATAAAAGCATAATGTGCCATACAAACAACCAAGGGAGCCCTTAACCACTTTAGGTTCAGCAGAGTCCAATTTACAGGCTTTCTCTCCCTCAGCGCCATGATACTAACGAGATTACGTCAGCCCCCGAGAATCAATATATACCATTAGTGCTAATCACTCTTTAATTAGTAATATATTCAAGGCGCCTTGTTTGCCTTGTGTGCACTTGTTCTCATCTGCCCACAGTGAACACTTCCAAATGCTCCAACGCCCTTATCATTGCGAAGCGGTATATAACACACTCTATCAGATTACACTTTAAAGAGATCTGAGGCGCTACCTGTTTCACCTGGGGCAGTCTTTCGCCTTTATCTATAAAGCAAATTAACAAAACCCACAGCTCTATCATCCAGCTAAGAGATCTCCTTTCTTGTGGTGCTGGATTTCCCATCACGAGACACTGAAACAACAAGCATCAACTCAAAAGCTCCCAGAGAAGAAACACAGTCTGTTCGGGCTTCTCTTATTGCTCATACGGCAAGGCATTAGCAATGCCTTTTATACACTATGAATGATCCTCGGCACAGACTGAGAAGGGAGAAACCACTCGCCTTTGGGCATAAAGACGGTGAGCTTTGATTATTGATTCACTGTCTCTCTTCTTTACACATAAGGTACTGTTTCGACCTGAAAGAACTCGCAAGCTTTAAAAAGAAGAGAGAGAATAGAAGAAAGGGGGTAAGTCCTTCGAGGGAAACGCACATCAGGGGATTTAAACCCAAGATGAATTGAAATTTAACAGTTTGGTTGGAGTATGAGGATGAAAAAAAAGAGAGAGAAGAGACAACAGATCAACTTTAAGATCGTGTTTTTATAGCTGTAAGAGCTAAAAAAATTTAAAAATAAATATAAAATGTCATTCATTCATTTAAATAGCCAACTTACTCATTCTGTTTCGGTTAAAACCCATGAATGTTGCTGGGTAATTTTATATCGGAGTGTGAAAACAGACGGTGCCTCTCCTTAATTTATTATGTCTTTGAAGAGGTGGTAATGCTCTCTGCTTTTCTGTTGCCATGTTTGTGCATTTACATAATATGTTATGCCAAAAGATGAGAAAAATTAGTTGTTTTTTTTTTCTTTTCATGTCCAAGGCTAAAAATACCCTGGATGTTGCAACTGAACGGCAACACTCGCTGTTTTTGATTGCAGTTTAAGCTGCCCTCAAGTACAGGCCCGGGATCAGTTTTCCCCCTAAAAACAAACATCCAAAGCCTCTGGAGGAGCCGAAATATAAAACTGACCAGATATCAGTGTCTGTGTGAGTGTATCCATAATTGTTTGTGGTGGAAGCAGTTGGGGAGGAGATTAAAGTGCCCGAAAGCTCCCGTTCAATTCCAAAACCACTTGAAAACAAGAAAATGCTCGTCAATTCCCCGTTCCCTCCTAATGCCAAGATTAAAATACATTCTCATCCATGCAAAAAGGGTTTCCATCCAATGAAAAATACAGAATATCTCCTCAAATTGTTGGATCAACAATGGACAGCCACGTTCTTATGAGGCTTTAACAATGCTACAAAAGGCCGCGCTGTCCCAGATCCACGAAAAGAAGAAGTCTAAATTAGATTTGCTCGGGCAGAGATATTGTGCGCTCTTACGGTGGCCTTGCTTGTGTTTATTTCCTCTGCTGATGGCTCTATTCACTGTGGCTCAAGGTCACTGTCTTTATCTGCCTCTTTCGCAGGGGATTATTTGGTATTTCTTTTTTGACAGTGCAGTGTGTGTGTGTGTGTGTGTGTGTGTGTGTGTGTGTGTGTGTGTGTGTGTGCAGGCTGGGCACTGTTTTGTTCT
>JAQLOL010000008.1:19652758-19663907 GCA_029783665.1 Naso thynnoides
CACCCCCCCCCCCCCCACACACACACACACACACACACACACACACACTCACACACACATATTACCTATCATCACCTCCACCAACCCTCACCCCCAACATCCCTCTCTCTTCACATCTCTTCCAATCTTGAGGTATCCCATCTCTGCTCGGGCTTGACAAGTAATGGGTGTGTCTCCTTTTCTCGCTTCCTGCTTCTGCCCTCCAAACTCTGCTCCGCCATCATTCTTCCCACCACACAATCTCCTCTCATGTCAGGGAAACCTGTAGGCATCCGGGTGCTACTTTTGATCATTGCTTTTACTGGGAACCCTTACCGCCTTGCTCTGCCTTGGGGTGGCACGAAGAGGGAGAGAGTGGAAGAATGAAAGGCATAACAGAGTAAAGTTATGTCAAGTCTGGCTGACATGTGCAGCCAGGCAGCTGCTGCATGCAGAAGAGAGCAAAGCTGGCACATGCAGCTCTCAGCAATGAGCAGTAAATAAACCTCCTGTTAGAGCTTTTGTGTATAACACAACAAAGGATCACAGTCACTCTCTCTGTTATTGTGGTGACATACTTTTTCAGGCATTCAGGTGTAATCGAAGGGAAGATAATAGGGAAGAAGAAACAGGGAAGAGTAAACATTGTGCTCACAGAGAACCAAATCATGCCAAAAAGAAGCAAATCTTCCCCAGCAGGAGCGGCATGGTGGTCCTGTGGTTAACACTGTCGCCTCTCAGCAAGCAATATGTCTGTGTGGAGTTTGCATGTTCTCCTCGTGTCTGCGTGGGTTCCTTCTGGATACTCTCACTTCCTCCCACAGTCCAAAGCCGTGCAGGTTAGGCGAACTGATGACTCTAAATGTAAGTGGTTGTTTGTCACTATCGGTAACCCTTGTGATGAACAGTCGACCTATATCAGATGGGATTGGGTTAAGCACCCCGTAACCCTAAAAGGGATAAACAGTTACAAACAAAGGTGTGAAACTAACAATGTTGTTAAACAGACAGTTCTTTGAGTTGAGTTTAAATCTTCTTTTATATCTTAGATTAGTTGTAGGTAGACAGAGAAACTCTAATTGAATGTAGTGTTATGGCACAATGCAATTGACTGAGAATATAGCTGCTACTGTTGCTGTGCATCTCTCTCTCTGTCTGTCTGTCTGTTAATCTGTCTGTCTGTCTCTCTCTCTCTCTCTCTCTCTCTCTCTCTCACTGTCAACCCAACCAGTCCAGGCAGATGGCCGCTCCCATTAAAGGGGAGTTTTTCCTCGCCGCCATCGCCAAGTGCTTGCTCTTGGGGGTTCTGTTGGGTCTCTGTAAATACATAGAGTCTGGTCTAGACCTGCTCTATTTGTAAAGTGTCATGAGATAACATTTGTTGTGATATGGTGCTATATAATTAAATTGACTTGACTTGACTTGGCCTGACTTGACTGTATTGTACTGGCTGGCTGGCTATGGGGGTGGGCCTACGTAGTCATCAGTATAAGGAAGTGCTGGATTGAGACAGATTCAGCTGGGATCAGTGCAGAGGAGCACATGGTGGATAACAGGAGACACAAGTTTGACCGGACACTGCATGCAAGTGAGACGCATGTGTGAATCCCAGTTTGAGCTGGGTGTGTAACTGCAGTAAAACCAGACTAATGAAATGCATCATTTCTCAGGGATGTGTAATTAAAAAAACATCACGATACCCCCACTACTTATCCAAATAGCATATCCATCGTAAGTCTTATAGGGAAGAAAAATGTTGCACTTGTGATTACACTATTTCATGATGTTGCATTGAGCAGGGCCACTTAAGCAGGACTTGTAGTTTTAACTTTCACTTTTAGTGCTCGCACCAAGCAAGTTTCCAGCTAACAGCAATACCTATTGTACACTACTTGGCAGAGAGACAAAGTGAGCACTATCTGGTAAACATAAAAGATGTTTGGCATTCAAGAAGCATTGAACATGTCTTCATATGAACTCTAAAGCTGTGTTCAGACAGACAGCAAAGAACTTTATGAACACCACAAGATTACATACAAAGTCAAAGTAAAGACGCGATTATATGGGATGTCATTTTGGCAACGCAAATCTCAAGATACTCTGCAACTTGTCCAGAACTGATCTAGTGCAGCAAAATAGGTTATTTTGGTCAAAGTTAATGGCAGAAATTGAATAAGCTAATATAAGTAGGTGGTATATTTAGAGAATGACACAATTGAAGCAATGATTGAAAATAATGTTCAATTATACTGGCATTTCTTGGTTATAGGTTACGATGTGTGTACTGCATAGTTTTTTTAAAATATCAAAATATTGGTTATAATCTCATCAGTAGCCAAAAACTTTTCAAAACCTTTAAGAAAAATATTGCAAATGAGTTTTCAGCTTTGCTGAAAGAGACCAAAACAGTAGTATACACGATCAGTCAAATACTTAACATCCAAAGCTAACATGCTAGCATTTAACCAAGTTTAGTGTTGTCCCAATCCTCTTGAAACTGAACCTGCTGTTGCAGATCACTAACTTAGTTTTTGCTAAGAAATTAAAGGTAATATGTAGCCCTTCAAATGCTTTTTCGCTGTAGCCGGTGCACACCATCCACCACTAAATTGGTCTTCTAATAAGGAGATTCTAATTATTGTTTGGTGTTATAATGCTTGCGACATTTTAAGACTTGAACACAGACATGCACCTTAAGAAAAACCACAGTGATAATATCATACATGCCACAACACACTTCTGAGGAAGACATTTGCAGACATTTCTTTGTAATGGAACAGACATCCTTGTATTTCTTTTTCAACTGTTTCCATGATATGTTTACGATTACAAAATGCATTTGCCTTAAGCAGGTGTCTAGAGTGAAAATTTTTTATGGGCGCTCTACTGTTTCCATTCAGTCTCTCTTCTTCCAAACCTCATAAAAGACTTGGAGCAAAATCCAGCTATTGACGTTATCACTTGCAATAGTTCGTATGCCAAAGGGTGGAAATTAAAGAAACACCCAAAATGATCGCTCTCAATTACCCAGATAAAATGATGATTACACACTTAACAAAGTAGAGAGTGGAGATTTTCTCAACTTTGAAATTGGCTTAAATGTGTTGCTTGGAAAAAAAAGTGTGTATTAGATGCATTGAAATAAAGATAGTACCTTTTCAGCAGTATGGCAGGTTAAGGTCCACACAGCTCCAGTCTGAGAGGCATAAAAGTCTAACAGAGGTGTTAAACTTTGGACGACCTGCAGGACAAGCTGCATAAAACGGCAGTAAATTATGCCAATGAGGAGAAGTGCAGACTGCTGGAAATAAAAAGTTATGGATGTGGCTGAAAGTGTGAGGTGACAGTGTGCACCTATAGCCAACACACACACACACACACACACACACACACACACACATACACACACAGTCCTACTCTGTCTGTCAGGTAGAATAAAAGGTTACGAGTCTGGCTAAGGACAGTAATTTTCTCAACCTGAGCCTCTTTATCACATTCATGAAGCACGCTGCATCGCCATCACGCTTTACAACATATTGAAAGTTCCTACAATAGAATATGAGAAGTATTCTTGCTCATCATAAACTGTGAAATTACACCGATGCACAAAGCAAAAGCATGATGAGGAAAATGCAGCATGTAGCTTTGACTACCGACACCGTGGATGTCTCGGTGTCTGTTAACATGACTTACAATGACATGAAAAGGATCTACATCAGCGAGCAGACAAAGGCCACTATAGCTTTGATGCAGAGCACTATAACTCACAGGAGAGATACACAGTAGACACTCATAAAGCCTTTTACTATTAATGAATGGAATATATAGAGCTGTCAGATCAAGCTGCCTTATATAACAGCATCAAACAGAATAGACCAAGCTACTTCTGACTGGGTTACACTTGGTATGAAACTTAGATAATCTGCTCAGCCAGAGAATAGCGAGGAGTTGGACCTTTATCACACTTTCACACTTTCAAGCGACACCTGCCATTAGGAAACCATATGTGTCGCTGGAACGAGCAGCATACCACTCTAGGGAGCAGCATATGCCGATGAACTACTAGTGGCAGACTATCAGCCACATTTCTGCCACATTTCACTACGGCGTCAACTGTTGTCTCATGACTGTCCACAAAGAGCCAGTCAAATATGTTTTCTCATACAGTGTCCTACACAGACACAAAAGGTACCTTTAAAGGAGAAGTTTGGTTTTTTGCACATTAAGCCTTATAATAAGGATTTTTCCGATCATATACAATGTTGTACATCACTTTCATGATGAATGGTGCAGTGCTGAGAACTCGAGCTCATTGCTACTGTCACCGCTAGCTTCTACAAATCACTTTTCAAAGATGACAAACTCACAGAGTGAGTCAGTAGTGTCCGCTGATGTTCTGATACAAAAAACATCACATACTATGCTTGGAAATCGAGTTTTATTTATCTTTTTGTAGAGTCACTGAGCTGTATAGACATCAGGTAGAGGTTTAAATATCCCTCTGTCACTGGAAACCGGAAGTTCAATTGTTTTGGAAAGTTTGTAGTTTTCTGTTGATCACTAGTGGTGTTGTGAAAAAAAACATTAACCTAACTTTACACTTCTAGGAAAATGGATATGGAAGAGTTTGTTCTTCTGCGGTAGCCTTCAACCTCCCCTGTTACGAAAAATCATGCAGAAGTTTACAAATGGCTGTGAGGTGGCCGGCTAAAAACAGTTCCATAAGTAAAACTTGATGCAAACCTTTAGACCTCTAGACAGTATTCCTTTTCCTAAACCTAAACTCCTAAACTTTTTGTTATATAAACCAAACTGCAAGCATTTCACAATGTAAATCACGCATTTAGAAATGCTTTGTGGCAGGAAAGCCAACTCGTGTATCTGTACAAGACTCCAAGGGGCTTTACAAAAGCAGTAATATCAAACCACCTCTGATGAAAACACATTTATACATTTCACACCACTGTAGTGGAGCAATTTCTACTGTTAAATAAAAGTGGATGATGCATCACAGCTAATTAAGCCATAATAGCTTTCTCAAATTGGCAATCTCCGCTTTCCTTTCCCTTAAAGACCAGCAATACTACAAATTTACATGTCAAAGTTCAGCTGGGAGCAAAAGAATATTGTGTAGATATACAGAAAAAAATATTTACTTTTATTTTGAGCAAAAAACACTGATGACTGCAATTAAATAACTTCATTTTAAAACCTGAATATATAAGTGAAACATGAAATGCAGATGCTTTTAAACAGGGCACCTCTGGGTTACGGAATGCTTTAATGAGATTTATGTGAATCTTATGCTAAGACCTTTACAGGCTACAGAGCTCAAACCAACCAAATACCCCAGGAAGATTGAGGAGGTATTACATGGAAGGATTTATCCATTCCTCCAGTAGAGAAAAAAAGTTCTATATCATCTATGTGTTAGTGGTTCATGGTCACACAACATCTTAAGACTTGAGAAGTGCATACCATTACATGCCTACAGTACATTGCCTTTCCTGCCCAGTCACATTTCCAGCTTGTCAAATACTGATGTCTTGTGAAACTCCTTGGTCTGTTATACAGACACAGGAAGTACCTTGGAGCATCAGTATGTAACGCACCTGGCAACACACTCCATTGTAAAAAAAAATCTGCATTAATATAAGACATTCACTGTGTCATGGCACCACAACCATGAGGGCTTGGCTTTAATGTTTAGGACTTCCGGAGGCTTGATGTCCATTTAGGTAGCTTGACTGCAGGCTATGAAAAGGAAGTGTAGGCCTACCTTAGTGACAGCTCTTCCAATGTGCTTTGGCCAGATCCCTCTGCGGTCCAATGGTGTCTTTTATCATCCGGACTCCCATTTTGAGTACATTTTATTATAGCAAGCAGACAAAATTTAAAAACTTAACATAGAGATGAAAGGGGTTTTCTCTGACAGTCTTTCTCTCACGGAAACTCATACGACAACTTAGCCTGACAGCCAACAGGACAGCTCAGACACAGTTCCAAGACACATAGAAACTTCTCCATCTGATGTAGCAAACATAGCGATTCCCATGAGGGAGGGGGTTTAGGGTAGAGTAGTGGGTAGGGTACCGAAGTTTAAGATTCGTGCAAAACTGAAAATAAGTGCTTCAGTGTCAAATGAGTATCTTTTCCAATCTAATCTTTTCCTATATCAAACATAGTACTTTGGGTGCCTAAACTTAACCAAACCATGACCACTTAACATTGTAAACCACATGTTTAGAAAGGCTTTAAAGGCAAGAAGGCTTTGCATATCGGACCCAGAACATCTGGATCAGACATCAGTGTGACGAAGGTGAACTGGGAAGGGAACATGTGGGCCTTCCAGGCCACTATTAATTTGTATTTCAGATTTGAATTCTGATTGAGATAGCTAAACTTCAGTTAATTTGGTAATCTGTCCAAGATTTGAAAGAAAGCTAAAATCATCCCTTTAAATATGTCTTTGGAAAGGTTTTATCCAACTAAAAAAACTAATAACCAATGGTGTCAACCATTATTTGCGTCAAAAGGTCAGCCAGCCTCTTGGTCTATCCTCTTACAACGTCCTTTCATAAACCACTATCAAGTTTTCATGTCTGTGTGAGAGTGGAAATCAATGGCTACCCTTAGGGCAATGATTTAATAATATTAATATTTAATCATTTAAATCCAAAAACGTATGGTTTGCTTTGGGAAATGGTTGGCAGCTCTATCTTAGGCTTAAACACACAAAGCCATTAGGCATCTTTAGACTAATTGAGATCTTTACTTAGAAGTTTATTTGCTGTCTTCAACTTTTAGCCATTGAAAATTATACAGTGCCTGTCTGTTACCGCCACTTAAAAAAATATGTTAATGCGCATCAACAAATAAACACAATAGGAGTCACTCTGGCTGATGACAGAACAGTTACAAGGCTGATTTCACACGTTTGCTTTTTTCCTTTCCTGCTTTTCTTCCTCTATCACCTCCTCTGTCTTGAGTGAGCCATTTAGCTGTCGGACTCTCCGAGCTGTCAGAGTCCCCGCTCATCTACCCCTCCACAAGACTGAAAGGCACTTATTTACGGCCTCCTCCCCTCTTTTAGTCTCCCTCTGTTCTCTCTCTGTATTCCAATCTCTATCAACTCGCTCCCTCTCACCTCCACTGAAATTCAGAGTTCATGCCACAGCCAACCTGTTGTTTTTGTTAGGCGGACGCCCGCCACTCGCCCTTGCAATCAAAATTAATGAGCATAGACTCAAAGACCAGGGCATGCAATCAGCAGACACATACTGACACTCTCATAGTGCAGCACACACACACACACGTGCATTCAGAGCCTAAAGTTTCATGGGTGAGTGGTTTTACAAGCTTAAATGGGTTCTTAAGTACAGGGTATCTACCTATTGAGACCAGAACTACATCTGTCACTCTGTCATTACTGAGCACACACACACACACACACGTCATAGCTGAGCATGTGTGCACATTTTGTAACCATGATGAATTTCCTCCGCCCTCCCTCCTACCTCCTGTCTTCCCCTCACTCTTCCACTCCTCCCCTGTTTCTTCCATGCCTCACTTTCCACCTCTCCCTCTCCTCCGCCTCCGTCCCTCCGTCCCCGACCATACAGAGTTCACTGTTGGTGTGGCTGCTGTGTGTTTTGGCAGGTCACACTGAGCCCCATCGGTCCAACCAGAGTCGACTCAGCGTGGGCTGGAAAAACCTCACAGTGTTCGCTGTAGGCCATCTTATACACACACACACACACACACAAGGCAGAGTCAGTCCTCATACAGATGCACACACATGCAACAGACTTGAACACACTTCTTGTTTTCACAACATGACTTCAAAAGAGCGGGTGTGAGACCGACCCCTGACAGCTGTCATATTTCACTCTGCCACTTTGGCAAAGGATCGTGGGAGATGCAGTTTTTCCAGAGGCGCCATGTACACCCACATTCAGGGTCGAATCCCTTGAAGCAGAGGAGGTGAATTGCTGTATGTGGGCTATAATACTTCAGCCTGAACTGCGGTGGGCCATACAGCCAATGTCAAGACCAGCGCCCTTCATTTACAAAGCATGAACCTTGTGCTGCCGTGGTGGCTGAAAAATAACATTTGCATCATTTAACATGCCTAACAAAAAGCCATATATGCCCCATATATCAGCATATATGTAGGTCTGCTGACATATTGTTACAAGAGCTACAGTTCTTGCCTATGAATTTTGAATTGGATTGCTTATGACAAATAACTTTTTGAATTCTAGGTTTTGCTCACTTTTGTTTCAGAAATTTCAGGCTTTAATGCTACTGCTGCTATTTTTCCCTTTTCCCTGCACATTTTCCTTTACAGTGTAACCATATTTGAAGTGCAATTTCACCTACTCCTTAAAAACAAACAGAACAAACAAAAGAAAGGAAATTTAGAAATAACATACAAATCAGAAATCAAATTAAGTTAAGTGAAATAAAATGCAAATAATAATATTACCAGACAGCACACAGAGTCAGATTTACTTGAATAACTCTTGCAAAACACTGACTGCATCAGCACATTTCTTATTATTTTTGCTTTGGATACACTTAAAGTTTTTCTTGAATTCCATCCTGAAGGGCTGAAACAATGGGCCAGACCTTGAGAACTTGGCTTTATGAATGTGAAACTTCCCAAGTAGGATCATTAAGTTAACAACTTGCTGAACCTTGTGTATTTTATTAACATAATATAATATTATAGCTCTGTCATCTAATCCTACTGCATAGTTAAACTGAGAGTCGAAATAATCTTCCATTTTCCTCCAGAATCCTGCAGTGCACTGACATTCAGAAACAGTGGAAATATCATTTTACCTTTTAAATAAGCTCTGACAAAATCATTGTGTTTCTGTTCTGTTGCATATGTTGTTTTGTTGTGGTATGAGTGTGAAAAATATTGCAGATTTGAAGATTTGAATCTATATGTTTATGCAAATGTGTTTAACTCAACTAAAAAAATAGATGAGCTGCCATTGGTGACTACACCAAAAACCACCCAAAGAAAGGGCCATACTGGAAAAAGACAGACAGTGTCCAGCGGTGACAGTGAGGCTGTACATTATCAGTACATCCCCGAGTGCAGTCAAGCAGAATTTATATTGTTTTTACACGCGTGTGGTGGCTTTCATCCTGTAAATCTTGTGTTTTCTTTGTTTGTTGAAACAGAATCTTAGACTTGTCGCAGCAAATAACCGCCCGTATATCTTTCAAACTGTTGGCATGAGATGTTTTTATTCACCGTTTTCTACAAGTCTACATTTAAAAATTCAGAATTAGTTGCCACGCTGTTAAGATTGTAAACCACTCAGAAAGTAAGTACTAGCTTATATAAACGCCAACTTGCTGACATTTACCACACATACTAAATGCCAGCTAGCTCTGCTCTTTGGGTGAATCAACTAATGTTTAACAGCACAAATAATGTCAGTCGGAACTACAGACCATGTTTTTTCTTTGTGGTAATAATAATTATGGCTAAATATCCTATAATGCGTACAAATCTTAACACCTAACACCTTGAACATAGTTTTTGCTGATTGCAGATAACTCGATGCATTTTTTAGAATGTCCCTGCCAAAACATGCAGTCAATCATGATAAAAAATATTCAGTGTTCTGCTAGACATTAATTTTGGCAGCATGGCAGGGCCTGTGACACCATGGTTACGCCATCATTAACTAAAAAAATCTCAAGTGAAACCTCTAATAGTACAATGTTTCACAAATTCTTTCAGAGTTTACAGAAAATGTGGAAAAGTTTCTTACTGTACAATCAGAAAAGCATTTCTGACTGCCAATCAGCTTCATATTGATCAGTTCTACAGTAAAGTATCTGTAATCAAGCAAACTGCCAACTGTCGAGAGACAAGGGGTGCAGACAGCACAGATTGCTTGATTTTGGATGAGACGTCCAGCACCAAATTATGATTCACTCTCTGCAGATAAAGACTGACTCTCTGACTGTCTGTTTGTCTGGCATCTTCAATGTGACAGACAGATGAGTCATAACTGCGTCCCAAAGCAGACAGGCTGCTGAAATGAAAAAGTGGAGATGTGGAACAAGAGGTTGGACGACAGGAGGAGGACAGGAGACGCCTGTCTGCGTCTCGCTAAAGACGGGTCAAAGAGAATATGAAGTGAAAATCAATTTTGCACCTTGTCATCCTATTTCTTATCCTAATACAGACAATTTCATGCCAAAAATCACATTTTCCTCAGTTTGTACCTTGAAACTCCAATACTTCACCGCACTTCTTGGAAGATTGGCTGCTTTTTGTAGTTGTTACATCACATAACAACACATGCACTCAAAAATTCAAACCAACAGCCGCATCAAATGTGTTTGAATAATCCCTTCTGTCCCTTCCTGCTGTAAAACTTTCACTTTTCACTTCAGTGTGACATCAAATCCAACACTAATAAAAAAATATTTAATATTTCACCTTTCCCCTTTTTCATCTTATTTCAGCTACTGAACACAGTATTGGAATGAGGGACATATTACCTTGTTTATCTCCACTGAGGGAAGAAGCGCTTAGATCTTTTGCTATAAGGTTATAGAAACAACATTTACATCTAGATTAATAATTTTTTAAAAAAAAACACAACCCACACAGTTTTGAGAAAGTTGCTAAATTAAAGTATTGCTTTCCCCCAAGAAATTATGTTTATGAATTAATTACTAAATCTTGATTTTTTTTTTTTTTTTTTTTGATTTACCTCTGTCTAAGAAGCCTAAAGGAGCAGAGCAGGGGTATGGCACAACTTCACCAACTTTCAAGGTTCATGGAGAAACGGAGGAAGGTCAAAAAGCTCCAGCAACACTAGTTTAGAGAACAACTCGACGCATTTCGGCTTTATCAGTGTCATCAAGAAACGCATGGCAAACATCATTATTTAAACAGGTAGGCATGACAAAAAAAATTCATAAATACGAGGATCACCTGTAAAGGTGGGTTGGTTAAAAGGTCATGTGACTTTGGACCAATACAGTCTGACAGGGAGACGAAAGGAGTGTCCAGCAGAAGACATGAATGATACCATATATGGTCATGAGCTGGGAAGCAGCAACAGGAGGTGGTTTTGGAGTGACCAATAAAGTGCAGGGGGAAAAAACAGCCAAAGATATTTTAAGAAAC
>JAQLOL010000008.1:19681700-19700106 GCA_029783665.1 Naso thynnoides
TAATAATAATAATAATAATAATAATTTTTCAAAAAAACAACAGAAAACAGTAGGCCTACTTGCTGGGTCACCGGGGTTGTTATCTGCGTTGTCTGAGCATTTATGTAATATTGTGTGGTTTTCAATAACGAGGGTTTTTTGTCCATCAGAGCCTAAAATTCCTCTCAAAGCAAAGATGGTGCCAGCCTTTAGTGGTTTTCTGTAGGATGGAAGTTTAAATCCCAGCATGCCTTGGAGCATTGTTTTTTTGGTTTTGGGACTAAAAGCCAAGGGAAAACTGTATCCTGACTATAAGTGTTTGGAGCGCATGTTTTCTGATTCACTCAGATGTTGCCTTTTGTGCTTTGGACTTAATGTTCTGTACACGTGTTTATGGCGGATTACGGTTGTTTTTGTGGAGAACACTTTGCACCATGTCTTAAATAAGTCTCACAGTTTAAAGTAACAATCTGCCTTTTGTAAGGAATGCATGTAAAAAGAAAATATTATGATAGACTAAAGCATTAGTGATTGCAGTTTGGGTTTTTTTGGCACCATAGAATAGACTCTCTGCTGCTCACTCATTAGGAGAAACTGAAAAATGACACAGTACTGACATTATAAAACAAATAGTGAATTCATTTAAATAATTTTTTTTTTAGCATGGGGGTGAGGGTATATTGATTTCTTTTGTAGAGGCAAGGGGAGGGCAGAGAGAAAAATAACACAAATGTCAGGAGGGCAGTTGAATTTTTTAAGATGGCCTGTTAAAATTAACCATACCCTCCCGATGAATCCTGACCAGACAAACGATGCACCAGAAACATCTTGCAATCCCTCATGGGTTTTTATAAGGGGGTTTAGTAAATAAATAAATCAAAACATGCAAAACATACAAACAAAAACAGTGTTTTATAAATGTCAGACTCATATAACTAAATACAGAATTTAATCAAAGTTCAGACATAATAATTTCCATGGGCAGATAAGAACTAAAAGTGATTTCTTCGGATTTCAGATTCAACATATGGTGCAAAATGTAGCTGTCAGTGTGTTCAATAAATACTAAAATTGACTCACCAAGGTTACATGCCTCCGTGTCGAAGGGGAAGTGTTAAAAACCTCCCTCCCCAATCACTTAGACTGAAAAGTTAAACAGGTAAAAAAAAAACCCACATAATTTACTTTAAATTGAAAGTTTCAAACATGATATTTAAACATTAAGTAACATACAGGTCGTGTTCTATTTCTTATTTCCATGCTCAGTTTTTGTAATAATTATCATGTTTAAATGAATGTAGGCTCAGTCATTTGGTCATTCAGACACAAATTCTTTTGCTATCAATGCCCACCAGCTGTTCTTTAGTCTTTGCTGGTGTAAACAATCTCAGCAGCATCACAACACAAGCGATCATGGCTGAAGCTGATTTAAAAGAGTGATTCTGAGAAACTAGATAGCTAGTTAGTGTACGTACAGGTGGGTCAACGTGATCCTCTTTCCTGCCGCAGTATTTGTAGGTGCAGTTCAAGTGAACGGGGAAGAAAATTTCACACACCTCCCCTTCGTCACAGAATCCTGGTGAGTCAATTTAAATATTTATTGAACATAATGACAACCACATTTAAAACAACATATTGAATCTTGTGAAAAATCACTTCAAAGTTTGGAGGAAATACAATCTGTCATGAAGAAACCTCATGAAACATTTTAGCCTGTTTTTCCAAAATCTCTCACAAAACTATAGATGAAGATAAATTCCAAAGCCATTTTTTACATGATTGGTCCTCTGAGGATGAATTTCACCTAATTTGACTGACGTGCTAAACTAAAATTGTGGTCAAGGTTAACGCCGAGCCTGCAAACCATCAGCATGTTGGCATTGCCATCATTAGCATATTAGCATGCTAACATCGGCTTTTGGCTAAAGGCACCGCTGTGTCAAACTGCAGGCTGTAGACTCTCAGTCTTGTTTGACACTGACTTGCATTTCCTACTGAATCTACAAGTAGTTCATGCATGAAGGAACTTGTTTTTGCTTGTGTATGTTTTATATTAACTTTTACTGATATCCATGTTTTCAAAATAAGATGATAACCTCTTATCATTTATCTTTTGTTGTTGCCAACAACAGTCTGTTGGGCCTGCAAAGCGTTTGACAGATGGTGACGTGCCATATTCAGTGCTGTGTAAAAGAAAAATAAAACTCGTTCCCAACTTGAAAATTAAAAATCAAACAAACGGTTTCGGACTGTTGTCAACTGATATGGACAATGCTGATATCTCACTCTGGAACTCTTGAATGTTGCATAAGCGTTTTAGACGAAATATTTATTGGATTCTTCTGTGTGTCTGCACCGCCCCATTTCGTGCTGTTAAAGTAAGTATGAAGGGGTGACATCCATTAAAACTGACTATTGCTTTGGCAACAGAAGCAGATACATCATCTTATGATATATCTTCTCTCTGCATGCTGCCAAAAACAGGCTGTTATCCCGAAAATTCATGCGACAGATGGTGACACACTATACTCAACATGGAGTGAAACAAACACTAAGAAACTGCCATTCCGAAACCCTCAGAAATCAGTTTTGACAGTTGGATATGAACAAAAACTGCTTTTATTTCAGATCTACATTTTGCACACTATTTGTTGAGCGTTTTGTTTTTACTGTTTTTCTACTTTTGCTTGGTTGAAGTTACTGTCAACCAAAGTTTTCAAATATATGTGAATTTCCTTTTTGTTGTAAACATTAATGAATCCTACTGATATCCATTACTAAGTTGAAAAACATAGGAGAGTATATCGTGCTCTCAAAGCCATCCTGACTGTGAGTCAGAGAGAAATAAAGGTGCAAGCCCACACATGCTCCTCAGAACACAGTTCCACACTCCCAAACACCTTCCTGGGTAATAATCTGCTGAAGGTGATAATTTATTCTCCGTCTTCGAAACTGTCCCCCCTCTTTTTCAACTCTCTGCACTCCAGCTGGCACAAATTCCACCCGCGGTGCGTGTCAGATGGGCGGGATGTTACATTTTCTTTTGGAACAAGTTTCAGTGCCGCAGACAAGAAGTAATTGTCTCGCATTTGCTGCCTGACGTTGTGGGTGTTTTCCAATGCAGAGCGCCTCCAACCCTGCCAGCTGTCGACATGTAGCTGGACTGGATATTTCCACGAAAAACCGCTAAAGGTTGGCATTAGGCCAGGTAGTCTCACAGACAGACAGATAGACAGACAGACAGGCGGGCAGGCAACAGGAATAGGAATACAATATTCATCAGGTGATACCTCCAGTAACACTCTATTATTTATTAAGTCTGAATCAGCTCTGTCATCATCCACACTCTAACAGGCTAAGCCTCGAGCGAAGCCATGAAGAGAATGTACGCAATATATAGATGGATTTCCCAAATGAATTGCTGGACCCTATGCAATCTGGTCCAAATACAACTAATGAGAGTCCGGGCTTCATCTCAAAGCCACTGTGAGGGGCTTACACTGGTTTGAGTGCAAATATTTCATTTCCCAGCTGAACTCTCTCGGTTTTCTTTCTCTAATTCCCTCAGGTGAACAGCGTTGTTCTGCCTTCGTAATTTGTTTCTATTCCTGTGAATGGCATTAATCAAATCATATGTTCCTCTAATGTACTTCCAGCGCTCAGTGTGTTCAGTCTGGCCATTAACACATGAAACCTCCTGTCCAAATTGTTAATATGTGCAGCTTTAAATAGCCATAGGATGGATTAATGATGGAGGTAATCATTTACGGTATGCTTTATTAATCTGCTCTCCTGTTATTAGGACAGTTATTAAGGCTGTCAGTCATTATTGGGTGATGGTGATGGTGGTGGTGGGCAGGGCGGTCTAATATGGACTGTAGTGATCTTTACTATTGATCTGATGGAGCGTCTTGCCCTCCATACTTTCACCCTCGCTCACCTTCACATCATTCCTATTGCTAACTGCTGACAGCTGTGCTGACATGCTGACTTACGTAACACTGGCTTACCGACTGCTTATAGAGGCCTCTACAGTGAACCCTTTATGCTGGAAACAGTTCAGAAAACGACTGTCTTGTAGAGAATCCTTTTCTTAATCCAGATTTGTTCATGTTTGATGGGTCACTCTTCTGATTTAATACAAAGCCAATGGAAAACAATCTTACCTAGGGCTGTCAAATGATTTTTTAAAATCACAATTAATTGCAGGATTTCAATAGTTAATCACAATTAATCGCATTTTTCATCGCATGTTTAAAATTCAACTATTTTGGATTTCACAGCAGTCTTTAAGTGCTTAACAATGTAAAGCAATTCTTACCAGTGTAAGCTGATTGGGAATCTGATGCTAACTGGAGTATGTCTCTTGCATAAATCTGGTGCAGTAGCAAGAAAGAGATGGGCAAAAAAAAAAAAAAAAGGAGAGACAGAGACAGGCAGAGCTTGCCCACTGCTAATTAGCTTAGCTCAAACACTGGTAGTCAATGGAAAGTTCTAGCCTGTCTCTGCCTAAAGTAATCAAATAAGCTCTCCAACAACTCTAAATGGTCCTGTGTGCTTGTTGTGACTTATTTATTTACCACATTATGTTATTTTTAGACTCAGATTAGCACTTTATGTAATTTAAATTTTTTAAGAGGCGTTTTGTTTTGTTGACGTACTTACAAGCACATCTGTGGTGTTTTGTGTATATCATGGTAAATAAACAAGTCACAGCCAGCACACAGGATTGTTTAGAATTGTTAAAGTTTATCCGATTACTTTAGGTGGAGGCAGGCTAGCACTCCCTGTTGATTACCAGTATCTGAGCTAAGCTAATTAGCGATGCTCGCACAGTCAAAAGAGTGGTATCTATCTTCTTGTCTGGAACTCGGCAGTGAGACAAATAACAACAACAACAAAAAAAAACAGCCATTCAAAAGTGCTTCGTTGTTTTTCTTAAGAAAGCTTTGAAGGGACAAAATAGCACCGCGCGATATGAGTTTAAAAAATAATAACGGGTTACTCATGGTCTTTTAATCGATCGCGATTAGCACCGTGCTAATCGCGATCTCTAACGTGCTAATAGCACGTTAATGCTAACAGCCCTTATTCTATTATGTCTCCTTTGGCCCTTGAAGAGCTTTGCCAAGTCTGAGAAAATACCCTCTGTAAATATCACAGGTGTTTTCTTGGCTTGAGCTTGGATGAAACAGAGAACCTGGTGATGGTTTAGAGCAGAACTTAACAGGCCAGCAGGGTTCAACAAAAAGTCGAGATTGGTTTGATTATGAGACAGATCATATTTCACACCCAGCAACGGGGGCACAGTGACTGAAACTGATACACTCATTGTATTAGAAGTCTGTGTACCAACAAAATGATTTTTTAAACTAATGGTTGCCAAGCAACAACCAAGCACAGGAGCACACAAACCCAAAGGAATTCAGACAGGGATTATTAACATTTATCTATACTGCCACTTATTGTACTTTTGTCGAAGTAGGACTACCTGAGAGGATGTTTTAGACTATTAATACTTATCTACTTTAAATGCAGAAAAAATTAACTGAATTTTTGAATAGTTTTTGTGTGTGTTTAATGAATTGCAGGGTTAAATGTTTCGTTGGCTGCATACAGCAACAAACTAAGACTGAGATGCTGGAACTTTTCTCTTTTTTCTTAAAAAAAATGACTTAAGTGATAAAAGCCATTATTACAGTGGTTGATTATTAATCATCTGTGGATCAATTAATTAATAATCAAGCCAGACATAATTTCTATTTCTCTGACCACTGTTCATTTAGGGTTTCTTTTTTGTACTTTAAATACCTTCAAGGTTGAACAAAGACACATGAAAATGACAAAATCTAATCCCCTGTCTTACCTTAAGCTTTTTTTTGATTATTTAATTCACTTATCTGTGGCACTGTATTAACTTTATTCCAATATGTATTAGAAATAACCCATAAATAAACTAAATTGATACCAAATGTGATTTGAACCATCAATTTTGTATAATTAGGCACGTGAGTATCAGAGGGGTTCAGTTTATTTCTTTATTGCACAAACCTGAGCTTTGCTGGTATAAAAGGCAGCGTGACCACGATGAACTGGAAGTATGATAACAGTCACGGCCTGTGTGGCGATGATTGAGCCTTGTTCTCTCACTGATGTAGTTTTCTAGATGTCTCCTCCTCCTCCTCCTCTCCTCCCAACATGCCTCACACCTCCTTCTTTCATGATCTGACCTGTGATCAGACCTTCTTCTTCTCTGGCACGCCTCATCATCATCAGCCTTTCTTTTCAGACCTGTCCGAGCCGAACTCAGTCTGGCTGCTGCTTGCAGGACCTGCTTTGTGTCGGTGTTGCTCAGCTTCAACTGCACCGTTGATTGAACTGAACTTGCAGAGTGTGGGTTTTTCTTTCCCTCCAGACTTTTCTTCCTCTCCAGACTTGAATATCCAAAAATGCACTTACAGGCTTATGGTCAATGACGGCCAACCTGAACTTGTCAAGGTTTTGTCAGAACACTTTTCTGCCAACTCTGTACTTTGTACACAGTTATGAAAGCATTGTGGGTAGCAGGCGCAGTGCAAGCCCCCAATTAACAAACAATTTCCTAGGTATCAATACTGTATGAATTGGCATGTCTGTGATTTTGGTAATATTGTAACTGAATACAAAAAAAATCAGTGCTAATATTACAGTGTAACCATTTCGCAGTGTTGCTTTTTCCATAGGAAATTGTCATTTCCCTTAAAAATTGCCAGGTGCAAGTCTCTGTATTTACAGACAGCCATGTTTCAAAAAGATTCGATGCAGCCTCTCCATGCAAACCAAGAAAGTCCTATCCGACCTATAGAACGTCAATCGATTTAACATAAAAAAAAGGAATTCAACATAGTAGCTGCCATACTCTCAGATGGTTATAAATAATGTATCCCCATTAAATGTGAATTTTATTCCACTAGACACCATTTCTGAAAGATGTGAGAACTCCTGGATTCCTTTACGTGATACATTCCAAGTTACTTCCTCTTACTGCCAACAACTATGAGCCTTTTGCTTCATAATAGTATGTGTAAGTTCAACCATTACCTGGTATGTACACCCTATTAGGCTCCAGTCTTCTTGCCTTTGCGACCTTCTCACAGATCTCAGCTTCTTTCTAATGTTCCAAGCCTCTCTTCGAGAAATCCGGTGGCTTGGCGGTAGTTGCGGCATTGGATATGCGATATATTTCCTGGCAAGAAATTCAGATCTATTGAATAGAGAGGGGGCACATGATTCTTTGCTTTCCCCTTTTTCTGCTTTTCACAATACATGTGAGAGGCCTACGCATGTTAAAAAGACTATAAAGGACACTATTTAAACACATTCAAAATGTCTTCAGAAAATGCAGGTTTCCAAGTTAGCAGCCATTCCTCTCTAAAGTTTTTAAAAACATACATACACAGCACTGCTTGATTTGTCTTTCAAACAGAGAAATTAAAGTAAAGCAAAGCCTTTTTTTTTTTTTTTTTTTTTGTCCTCGCAGTAGGTCTGACACAAACACTTTTTGCTGGTGGGTAATGTTTCTTGTTTGAAATCATGCAAAAAGTGATGTCAAGACCCACACAGTCAGTTGATGTTTGTGATGTTGTTTGCACTGTGCCTGACTACTGTCTCCAATATAGATTGGTTGATTTAAGGACTTTCGAGTCCCTCTGAAGACAGTTCTCCAAGTGATTAGCAAATAAACTGCAGCCTCTGACCATGCTAACAGTGTTAACATCATGTGCCTTTTTCATGTGCATGTCTGCTGCAACCTCCGTCTCTTTTGAAACACGGCCGAAGACTTTTCTGTTTGACAATCCTTTTTATTAATGTAAATTTGGGGGTTAAAATCTTAGAATGATCCACAGCTTCTACTCTCCCTTTGATGTGTCTTCTTCTATTTTAGATTCTCTGATTTGACTCGTTGTTGAAATGTGCTATGCAAATAAACTTGGCCTGAATTGCTTTTTTCCACAGTTGGCACAGTGACAGATACCCATTGTGATTTAACGTTGTTGGCCCATGAGTCTCAAGCAAAGTTAGTGGCATCATATATTGTGATGCCTGTATTTTAATGCCTTGCACTGTCTCACCTCCTGTTGCTGCCTCTTGACCAAAGTCATCACCGTAAATAAGAACTGGTCCTCACTGACTTATCTGGTTAAATAAAGGAAAAATAAAATGAATAAAATAAAAATGATTAAACATCCTGTAAGAACACAACTGTTTTTATTGATTGACTTTATTTTATTGTTGCAGCTGGTGAAGATAAAGCTGATCTAAATAATGCCAGGTTGATTTACCTACATAAAGTATACATAATTAATTTAATATTTGTTTATGTATTTATTTTTTAAAGATTTTTGGGGGGCTCTTGTGCCTTTATATACAGGAAAGCTGAAGAGTGGACAGGAAACAGGGCAGAGAGAGGGAGAATGACATGCAGCAAAGGACCACGGGCGGAATCGAACCCGGGTCCGCTGCGGCGAGGACATAACCTCTGTAACCTCCGCTCTACCGACTGAGCCACCGGGCACCCCTTGTTTATTTATTTTTATATATATTGGGTATGGATAATTTTATTCTTGTAAGTCATTGGTTACTAAGGTTGTAAAATATAGTAATAAAATTCTTATTTCACTAAAATGAGATATTCAAGTAAAGTTAGTACAGTCAGCTAGTGATAAACTCTGATGAGCCGATCAGTAGATCACTGATGTACTGGTTGAGCCTTACACTTCTGAAACCATTCTGAAATCATTCTGTTTATCTTTCTTGTATTTGACCGTATCATAAAACTGAGGCACAGTCTGGTTACGCTTCACATTAGTGATTTTTTAAAAATCTTTAGCCAGGTCTTTCTCCGCACTAAGTCTTGAAACAAGGAGCACAACACATAGTTTGACTGTCTAAGTAACCTTCTTTGTTTATTTACATTTCCAGCTCATCAGTTCCTCTCAAACTAAGTCAAAATTCGCAGCAAAACTGGACATTTTTCTAACAATTCGCTTGGCACAGTAAAACCACTGTAATACAGTCACAGGTGCGTGTTTATTGAGTATTTCTGGGGGGAAAAAAGAAAAGCTTCCAACATGGCTCAGCCCATCATAATCAGGAAAAAAACTCCACTTTATAAAGTAAGTGATGCGTCAACAACACTCTTCAACACACACTCTATATTCAACGTAAGTTTGCAAAAACATGTTGATCTTTTATGGAGAGATTAAAAAAACTGACATGTATTTATCATATGGCCTGCTAAGAGATAAATTAGGAAATAAAGTGACATGGGATATGAACTTGGGAAATGTAGACCTACAGTATCTATTGTGTTGTTTCTTTAAGCCTTGTTTTCATAAAGAAATCAGTATTATCAAAGAGATTCCATAAATTCCTGCTTATTTTCAACGACGTCTCGGATCAAAGTATATAACTCTGATAGTAGGTTAATCCTTTGTGTCTGTTTCAGAACTCATTCCCGAAAGTAAACGCGCTTTTAAAGTCCTTGTTAGTTACAGCACCTCAGCCAGTTGGCACATTCTTCTCCTTTATTTCATTTATATCAAAAGTATATGAGGCTAAATGTATTAATGTGTTCTTTAACATTAACTGAGAGAAAACAGCCTTCAATCTTTTGCATTTTCCTCAAACCATACACCGCAGGGGTGAGTAAGGTTGCCAGGTTTTCACACATCAACATACACACCATTGCATGATTTCTTAAACCGATTAACTGCTTCTTCCAACCACAAGTTTAATCACATCCTTTCTGAAAGGAGGAGGAGGCCTGACCGGGAACCAGCAGCAATAAAAAATCTCAAGAACAGGACCGCACTCGCATCAAACTTTTTACTGCTGCACCAGACGCCCTCAACACCACAGTGAGCCAAGAAATGTTAAGTTTTGTACTTTTTTATTGTCTTGTGTTTGGTTTCCAGCACTCTGAGGACATGATGGAGCCTTAGAGTGAGCACTGTGTCTATATTTAAGAAGCATATGAGGCAAATAAAGCTGCGTACACATGTAAACTTGGACTCAATATACATAATCCATAATTAATAAGCTAAATGAGGCACTGCTACATGGTGCACCTGATTGCCCACTGAGACGAGCTTTAGGCCAGTCAAGTGTTGACTATACGGGCCGCTGTGTGCCCATACACTATGCATGCAGCTACGCCTCAGTGCACACACACATTTTCAGAAGCTAACGAGGCCTTGGGAGATCATACATATCTAAAACCGTCTCTCTGTCTGCTTGACTCCATATATGTTTATCTGTGCATGAAGTCACGCATCATATAGATACTGTACATCTCACAAGGCGAAGCATTCACCACACTCGTTTACCCCGTTGCTTATCCTGCTTCGTCCCATTACTATCTTTGCGTCTGCCCATCACCGGAAGCAGTGAAGCATGGGGAGTTATTAGAACATTCTTGAGGGAAAAAAGTAAACATATCTTCCTTTTTAAAAAAAACAGCTCCTCTCTTATTATTGCGTGCAGCATTCCAAGCTAATGTATATTCAAGTGAAATGATGAAGAGCTTCTTTTCAGTGCAACACACTTGCCAGATTTCACTTATAAGTGTGAAAAAGGAGAGTCTGCCTGATGGGGAAATACATAAATGTAAGTGGACATGCGCGCAAACACACCAAAACATGGAGCCAAAGTGTCATAACTATTCCACATCGTCAGAGAGCCCCTGACTCCTCTTCAAAGCTCCCCGGCTGACAGTGGCTAATGATGAACACTAAGATGAAGAGCAAAGAGACAGCGATCTAGACTCCACATTAAAAAGGCCTCTTCCCGTCTTTCACACCGAGATAAAAGCAGAGAACTCGTGCCCGACTGCAGCTAATGTGCGTTTAAGCACTTACACATACATACATAAATGCGTACACAGGCAGACACACTTATCATGCAAATGTAGAATAATTACAGTCTTGTCTGAGGGAGGAAGGCTGGGTTGCCTTTTGAAGATAGCGATCCTCAAAAGATTCATTGATGTTACGCTGGGTAATGGAGGAGAGACAGAGAGCTGGTGTCTCTCTCTCACTCTTTCTCTCTCCTTCATGAAATCCAAAATTGTCCACATTGCTCTGTAGACTGGTGTGAATTTAGATCAGTTTTGAGGATGGGAGAGGCTGTGTGCATGTTTGCATCAAGGCTCTCTGGAGGGTATGATCTCCAGGGGTCATACAGGGGTCGAGGTTCAGGTGCTCTGGGACTAATGGTGGAGATCCACAGGATCCTTCCCAGTCATTGTCTATTTAGGACGCTTTAACAAAGCAGTGGGTTTTGAGTAAAGAGGCACCTCATTGGCTTTTCCACATCTGCACAAAATAAAGGTCTTGGCTACTTTATGCAAATCAGCTGCGTCCGGCATGACTCGCCACCTCTGCAAACTCTCACCCCAACTTTTAAACTAGCTGACGTTGATCTACAATAAAGTTAGATTCAAAAACTACACGGCCTATTTCTCACCCAAAATGTTTTCCAAAACACATTTCAGTGAACTATTTTTGAGATATAACAGAAAGCAGTCAAAGCGAGCCGCCATGTTGGTCTGTTTTGAAATCCCCAAGCAGATACCAAGGATAGCCAAGCAAGTGAGGTGTTCGTCCAATCAGTTGTGTCAGGAGTGTTTGCACTGGTTGATGTTTGTAAAAAATAAATATCGTCCTTCACATTGTGGCACACCCATCAAGTGTCCGATACTGGGAAGCAGTATGTTCCCTCACGTCAAAAAACACCCCTGTGAAGATTCACCTGGATGGCCAAATAATGTGGATGAAATGTGTCCACACCTGCAGTTTCTTTTCATTTTTGCACAAACTTAAAATTTTGCAGGAATTCCAAAACAAATGAAAGACTGATCAATCTCTTCTTCTGGTAAGGAGCGCCAGGTTGCTCTGCAGAGTCCCAGCTGGTAAAACTTGGCTTGGTCCCCCTCTGCCTCCCAGGATCACCTGCTGAACTCAGAATCTACGTATCCACATTTAGATATTTTTCTTTTCTGGAATGGAGCCATCATAAAAAAAAAAAGTTTGGTCGCTGCTACCTGTTAAGATGGCCAATGATAACTCCTGCACTGAAGCATCAACCCAGTGACATCTGAATATAAAGACATCAGACAAAATAAACATAAGCACACCTTAATGGGCCCTGTGTGATAGGCTACAGAGTTGTGACTTGCCACAGAAAGAAAGATGTCTTCTTCTGCTAGTTTAGAGAAACCTTCTGCAGATACCACAAAAAAGAAGCGACTCCGCATTTATTGCTCATTAATCCGTTCAAAAGGCAGAGCTCTGACAGTATACAGCCACGGGCTGTGAGCACAGCTGCAGTCACTCTGCCTGGCTGTGCTGGTTGAGGCTGTAGCTGTGGTTACCACGGCTGCAGATGTGGTTAAATCTATGATACCACAGATGAGGCTAAGCTGCACTGTGACTGTTCCTTTAAAAATTAGCCCAGTAAGCATCATTTAGCCACACAAGATTTGAACCTGCTGGGCTTCCATCAGATATGACAGATGTGTTACAGGAGTTCAGAAAAACTACAACACTCAGCACAACCATGTCAACATGCTGCACACACACAACATCTGCACAGAGTTGGTGTTACATTCCCCACAACTTATTCGTGACATCTGTTACAACCAAAGCACAGGAACAATCGTAGTGACAGCAGCCTTCAAACTCTGGCATTCCACAGGTACAGCTCACAATCACAGCTACAGTCCTTCTCAGTCAGCCTCTGCTGGGATAACTCGGATAGTAATCCATCTACTGTAGCTGCAATGATAAAGACCTGAGAAAACACAGCTGTCCATGCTCCCTCTTACCTAGTGCTACTCAGGCCACATTGAGACGAAAACAGTCCAACTGAAAATGGAAAGGTTTTGTTTCTTTTTTATGTATTGGAAAAAAAAATCTGCATTTACATGAATGGCTGAAAGTGCTGCAGTTTGCATGCCAAGCCACTAGTTGGCAGTGTAACTTTGTAATGACAGCTGCCGATGTTGTTTATGTCTTGTAACTGTTTGGCCTTAAGCAGCCACAAATTAAGGAAATTCAGCCCATAGTCTGACTTCCAAAATTATTCTAAAGACACTAGGATTCGCCTCAATAGACTGTCGTCATATTTGACTTGCTTTGGGTGCATTGAGGAGTGTTTAATCTGAGTTTGGTAGTGGCTACTGTGAAATGCATTGACTGCACTAGCATTAGCATTAGCGTAGTCACGGCCTTCAAAGGCTTTGTGTTTTACCAGTTTGCGGAGCCAAAAAGAAGGTTGCCGTTTCGCTCTGGAACCCAGTTTCAAGTTTGGGGTTTCAGGGGCGCCAGCAGGCAGTTGTCATGTACAAGGAAGGCTGAACTGCAACAAAAGTTTATCATTTGATACAAAAACTTGTGCCATGTAAACTGCCTCTCAGTATTCAGCATTTATCCTCAGAGGGAATGAAAAACCTATTGCTAAGTAATGCGAAGAATTTCGGAAAAAAGATTCCAAACAGAGGATCTGTAATAGTACAATGAAATTTCTATAATAAATAAGTACTTAAAACTTGTTAAATTTAGAGAGATTGATAACCTACAATACAGTAGCCTACAGCATGGAAAGTAGCCAAACTCAGGTTCAAGTACAGATGTGTTTAAGGATAGATAGCAGGTGTCTTGGTGACGGTGGCCACTACCAGCTTACTGCCAGTCTTCAGTCAGCCAGTCATACTTAAACTGTATAGCACTTTTCATATAAGCAAAATGTAACACAAAGTGCTTCACACAATAAAACACTATCCCCTTGTCCACCGACACACATGCAAACACACAATAAGCAATAACATTGTAATTAGAAGAAGCAGTACAATTAAAAATTATTTGAAAATATAAACTTTGAATTAATCACTTAAACCAGGAGTTGAAAAAGTGATAAGATAAGGAGCCATCAACACCTGGAACCACAACCACTGCCAGAATACTGAAAAACCAAAAAAAAACAACCCCAGCCCAAACGGAAGGAGGCGTCATCACCACAACTCAAAACTGTGGTTGGGACTCCCCCATCCACCCGAGCCAGAGAGGAAAGTGAGGAAACATTGTTGTGTTTT
This sequence comes from Naso thynnoides, assembly GCA_029783665.1. Lineage (NCBI taxonomy): Eukaryota > Metazoa > Chordata > Actinopteri > Acanthuriformes > Acanthuridae > Naso > Naso thynnoides. The sequence goes on from JAQLOL010000008.1 coordinate 19,695,811, forward strand.
TATGAAAAAACTAAGGAGCTAGCAAAGGACTGAGGACACACACACACACACACACACACACACCCACACACACACAGATGCATGTGCATACAAATGACCTGGCAGGAATTTTAAGTCAGACGTTGATACACATACTCTCGCACACATACACCCACAGATACACTCCTGCACAGGCAAGCACACAAACTAATTGGCCACCCCATTAGTAATTTATTAAGCTTGTCCTTGTAAATTTTATCAGGTATCCAGCAGGGGAATAGATTTATTGATTCGCTCTGCATTCATCAGGCTGAGAAAACAGAGTGAGAGAGAGAGCAGAGGAGTCAGAGAGAGGCAGGAGAGGAGAAAGAGAGAGAGAGGAGTACATTTATCAGGGCGGACAGCATTGGGTTCCAAGCGGCTTTGCGAGAGATCAGGCTGGAGTGTGTTGTGATTCCCCCTGGGTCACCACTATATCCTGCTTCATTCACAACGCTGCCTCGCCTCAGCTTATCAATGCGTGCCCTCCCGATCAATGATTCTCATAAAACACCATCCAGGCTTTGGCTAATACCATTTCACTAACCCCCCCACCCCCTCACACACACACACACACACACATACATGCACACAAAGATGCTGTCAAACTTCATTTTAACCCTCAGGATCTGCAGTTAAGCTGCAAGGCAAACAAGTACACACAGGGTCACCGATGGACTGGAAGTAAATTGCAAGAAATTTCAATTTGAAAAACACAGCAACTGTCAGCGTAACAGCTGTACAATATGTATGAGGTTGTGACCTCATTACTGTACCACCTCTGGCCCACTGGATTCCAGGTTTTTCAGGTTTTTCCCCTCACCAGGTATTGGCAAGTATCGATTGGCCGGGGAAGTATGTTGTTATTGTAATAGCATTAGTCTCTGTGGCTCATCCACCCTGCCCATCACTTCTGTAACGCTCCTCTGGGTTTGTGATCACCGGCAGTCCGTGGGGAGAAAACCTCCTAACGCTGTTGTCAGTCCTCTGCTACAGCGGGATAAATATCAGGAACTAAGTAGGAGGTGGAGAAGGAAAGGAAAGGAAAAGAAGAGAGAAGAGCTGAAGTTGTTGTTGTTGTCGTTGGCAGTGGCAACAATAATTGTGGCATATTTCTCTGTGAGTAAATATAGTATATATTCACCTTTGTGGGTGGATGGATGATTTTCCGCATGTGTGGGCACAGAAGTTAAATCAAAATGACAGCAAGCATGCTTGACAGTTTCTGAAATACAACCATTTGTAAACACACTCTCCCAGTGTTTTGGTTTTTTTTTTTTCCTCTGGATGTTTGGAAGCAATCTTTTTGGGGTGTGGATCAGAGGAACTCTGCTCCAAGATCCCTTTCCCTTCAGGCGTCGCCTCGACTAGTATTGTTCCAGGATTCCCCAGCATGGCTCACCAGGAGGCTGGTGCCGCCTGCTGCTTGAGTGCTGGAGGAACCCTGCGTCTGGGATTTGGGAATACTGATTCCTAATCCTCTGCATGGCTTCCTCCGTCTCTGGACGTCTCAGGTTGGAGCATGTAGGTGGATTGATGTAAACACATGCACACACACACACATGCTAAGACATATGGACTGGCGCGATAAGGCCTGTGGATGTTTTAAGACCATAATTGTGTGGATTCCAACTATTTAGCCTCAGGCATTTGGCCACTCTACACTTCTGTAAGCTCGACATGTATTCATGATATTGTTCAAGAAAGCATGAACATATTTCTCAGCACTCAATACTTCTTGGTTTACTCTCACCTCGTATCTGCGCTCCAAGCGCTCCTCTCATAAACGCTGCTGAACTATTTCTCAGTTTATCACCACAAAACAGAGGATCTTTTCTACAATAGTAAAATTTTAAATTCTTACAGACAAGCGTGGCTTTCTAAAACTGCTGGCAATGTTTTGGATCAAACACTTGTCTGATATCTCTTTTACCTTCACTGAGTTCCTTTCAAAAGTATTGAATTAAGTTCAACAAGTGGGAAATACTCATTACCTGAAATTCTACTATTTTGTTCTCTTTCTAAAGGTTGGTGTGTATTAATAAAATGATCAAGGACCCTGTGAATTATCTATTTAAAACTGTATATTTTCAGAGGTCAAAGTTGGAAGCAAAATAAAATTGCTGGAATTTTCTTTGCACTGTTGGACTCTGCAAACGCTTAATTTCTTACATGTTTCAAAATACCTGATATCTAACTTGCATCTCATAAAATTCTTCCCTTTTTCACTTACTAAGTCCTCTATTTCCCTTGCTCTTCATTCTCCTCCTCTCTTTGTTAAACAAGGCATAAAAATGAAGAAATAAATAGAGAAGAAAAGGGTGTGATGATAGGGCGGAGGTGGGCGTTGAAGCTGATTTGGAGAGATGAAGGGAGGAGAGAAAGTGGGAAAGCAGAGGAGAGGTGGGGAGGCAACAATCTGTGCTGGTTAACTTCTCCCCGTTGACCCAGCAGAAGGGGCCACGGCTCCCTCCATCTGCCTGAAATAATCTCTCACAAACACACACACAGACGTGCACGCACACCTTCCCAAATGGCAGAAAAAGGATTAATGATATTCCAACAGTTACACAAAATCAGCCAGAATCCTTCACTCCTGGTTCTGCGGGAGCCCAGGCATTGCCAGTATGTGTGTTTATGTGTGTGTGTGTGTGTGGGTATCTCACTTTGAAGACTGAAAGCGTTTGTGTGTCTGTGTGGCTGCAAGTGTCTGTGTATAACGTGGGTGTGTGTCATGTCTGGGGCACCATATGTTCCCCACAAATTTGTTTTCACCCCTAAAAAAGCCTATCCATATGCATATTAAGCAGCTTTAATTAAGACCTCTTCTACTCACATGCATACTGTACACTGATTTACAAACACACACACACATACACACTTCCTGTGAGAGGTAGTGCGATTTCTAAGCATCTCTTGCTAGTGAGAACACTCGAGAAACAAGTTAATTGACATTGACTATTCATATATACAGAGTGTGTTGGCTGGGCTGTGGGCAGATGGTGTTTGTAAGCCCCCGTCAAAACCAGCAGCCAAAAAAGAGGAAAATGCTGCTTCAGTCTTGTTCCTAAGTGCCTGAGCAACCACAAAACTGAGAGAGTTAGTACTGTGAGTAATGATGCACCCATCAAAGCTTAGCAAGTTGTTCCGATCATATGCTCAGGGCTGATAAGAGCATTGGTAATATCCAATCTATAAGGTTGTTTATTGCAGTTATTTGGTGTCAAAGGTGTAAATCAGTCATTGATGAGTATGTGGCTTGGATAAAAACTAGCAGGCCTCTGTGTTCAAAGGAACAGACATGAACACATAAAGTTTAGCCCCACTGAGCTGACTCAATGTCCAACCTGACCCTGAACAAAATTAAACAGAGAAAGAAGCCCATTGGATTAGCTGATGAAGCTAGCAGCATAGAGCTAATTCTGGAGAAACTTGCCTGCTAACCAAACTACCCAACCGGCCAAATAATGTACATTAGCCACATTTGTACAGGGAATATAAGTCTCCTAAAGCTTTCCAAATAAATAGTCTTATTAAAATTTACATTAATCATTCGAAATGCTTGTTTCTCTGTTAAAACACAGAAAGTAGCCCGCTGAACTAGCAGTTATCGCTAACTTCATAAGAAACTCAAAATCTGAGGACTTTAAAAAAACTTTCTACTAAGTCCGTATAATGTGCTTTGCTTTGAATATATAGGTACATTTTTGAATAATTTTATGATCAAGTATAGCCAACACGTCACATTTCAAGAGAAGTGTGGCACATGACTTGGAGAAAGTTGGTATGCTAACAAAATGTTTGTGCATATGAGATACAGTCTGTGGGGAAAGTGCTCGCCTATAGAAGTAAGATATGGGTATATTAGGCTGTAATATAATGTTAAAAGACGAGGATATTGTAGCATAGAACTTATTCTTCTAAAAGTCCCCACGGATTTAAAATGCAAGCACATATAGCCTCATAGACAGTTTTTTTCATCAAAGCCAATCCTTGTTGATGTAATTTTTTTTTTCAATATACAGTGTTGTTGGTTTCAATCATAGCCTAATTCATTAACGCTTTACTTACAATGCTCCTATAGTGCTGTATAATCAAAGTTATAAGCAGGGTTAGGGTTAACTCTAACCATAATCACCTATAACACATTCTAAGTGTGTTCATAATGTTTAATATTGCATTATAGAGACAGGCTTCATAGAAAGTGTTACTTTATATATATATATATATATATATATATATATATATATATATATATATATATATATATATATATAT
>JAQLOL010000008.1:19707672-19720083 GCA_029783665.1 Naso thynnoides
ATGACATGCAGCAAAGGACCACAGGTGGAATCGAACCCAGGTCCGCTGTGCGAGGACATAGCCTCTGTATATGGGGCGCTTGCTCTACCAACAGAGCCACCGGGCACCCCAGGTGTCGAACTACTTCTGCTTGCATACGTCTAAAATGGACCTCGACTGGCCTAAGCAATCTTGACCCGTAACTCAAACAGCATAAATTTGTAAAAGAAAGCCATAAAGAACACAAGAATCCTGTAAGCAAGAGGGGTAGCGTGCTTCGAATCCGTACCAAAAATTAAGTGTAGATATGAAGTATACAGTGCTGTAAAATTGTCCATGTTTTCACTGTTCGCCATGGATTCCCCTAGCCACTTGCTAATTTGTTTGTAGCGTGTTTGGCTGACCAGAAAAAGGTCCAATAGCAACCAGTGGAACGGGGCATATTGCCACCTACCGTAGTGGATTTGGACAATAATTGATTCTCCCTTGGCGCTTGTATACTGGGACAAGGACAGCAGTCAACAGAGGATTTAAGTCACAAGGGCAGACTTCAAACTGGAGTCAGATTTGAGAAAATGCTATGAAAATGCAACTCTAATCAACAGGTGGATGTCTGAGCTTTATTCACAAATCAATATATGAATCTAAACCTACTTCAAACACAAACAGCAATGATCACTATGTCCTTAAGAGCCACTAAATGACATTAATAGCAATCTGACTGGCCTTAGCCAGAATGTGTCAGAATACCACACAACCATACAAAACAAACCTGCTGCTGGCACTTCACATAGGGCTCCAGGTTATGATGGTATGAGATAGAAATCTCTGGCTCTGCAAGGAGAAAGGATACAGAAATGTCAAGGTAACAATGTGCAGAGAGAGAAAGACAGGAAGATGGAGAGAAAGAGCGACAACAATGAGAGATCCAGAGAGAAAAAGTGATGTAGCATTGGTGTGCCATGTCCTGTTGATTTCCTGTCATTCTGCAGCGTTTTACCTCCTTATTTAGATTCAGCGCAGGCCCTTCCTGTGTCCCCAAGAGACCTCCTCCCGCTTTGAACGTTTTCAAGTTTTCAAGGAAAAGAGGGTGAGAAAAGGACACGGAACAAAAAAATGCAAATACAGTTACAATCCATGATAATTTTTTGCTGAATTGAACTGTGATCACCTCAGTTCCAGTCCGACTTCATGCAAAATAAAGACTTCTTCACCTGTGTTTGAGTCGATAACAGTGTTTGCAGTCTCATAGCAGACGCTGGTGTTTAAAGAATATCAACAGCACACAGACAGCATCCTTTGATTGTGCTGCCTGCAGGGGGACTGATAAGGATTTCCAAATAGAGTTGCAAATACAGATATTTATAGATTAAAGTCAGTGATAGATGACATTTTGATTAATCTGGTACTTTGTGTGAAAGAGGACAAAATTCTAGTTTCAGCGTATCGGCTGACTGTAGAAATAAAGGAAAGTCCATCCTCAAGAGGAAGATGGTGACACAGAGACACTTCTCTATAATTGACCAACATCAGCCAGACACATTGACAAACCCAGTTCCCAGTCCCACAAACCCCACTGCTGCCCTCATATAATTAACATGGTGTTATGTGGCCATGGCTGTCTGATAATGAAGAGCTTGTTACACGGTTGGAGAGACACTTAAGAGGTGCTAGGGCTTTCATTAGACTTTGGTTAAAGGGATTGTTAGCCATGCTGCCAGCTGTTAATTGCTACTCAGGAGGCTTAGGTCTATAGTGTAAACCCGCATGTGCGTGCATAGAAAAGTAGGTGAGGTATTCAGGTTGAACTCATTGTCAAAAGGCCTCACAAGGTCACCGCCTCAGTTGTTCCTTGATTCAGACAGCAGTAGGTCAAGGAATTAAAAAGTCTTTGGCATTGTCTATCATTAATTAATTATATAACATGTTTTTGTAATAAATGTAAATGCTTTGTGTGTATGAATAGAATTATATTTGAGAATTTCAAGCAGTAAGAAAACTTACTACAACAACTACCTACAGAGAGTCAGTATATTGAGCGTCTGGCTTGATATGTTTCAATGACATTGAGTTTACCAGAAGCCCTTGACCAGATGAGTTGCTACCATTTTCAATTTCACAAATTCAAAAGAAAATAATTTACAGGCTGCTGGGAAGTTGCTTATTAACTAATTGTGATCTGTGCAGCATGCAGAAGAGGGGAGACTAAAGGGCAAGCCATAAGACCGTAATCCCCCGGACACACTGGATGCATGAGCGGCATGTGTGCGCTTGCTTTTTATCGTTCATTAGAACAGTTTTTAGCAGCCACACTGCCGGCGTTAGCAGCACAATCACGCCCAGGTCAAGCATGGCAGCTGTGCTGGATCATCTAGAGATTCAGAGTCTCACCCATTTTTGCCACTTCTTGGCAAAAATAGGCCTGGAAAAGTACTGTAGAAACTCATATCCACATAATTACTAGAGTGTTACTGCAGTGTTGGTGTTTGTCTTGTATATATAAGATATCTGCACTTTATACTTAAGGCATCCTTTTCTTTATGTAAATTATTTATCATTATGTCTGGTTAGGTACACTCCCCTTGCTGTCAAAACTAAATATAAATGACATTTAAAGTGAAATATCATAAATTATAGTGATTTTTTGGGAGAAAGTTGTTTAAAAAGATTGGGCTGCCAGTCACAGCAGAAAGCTGAGATGCTGCATGTGTAAACAGAAACACGCGAGATGTGTGTCACACACCCTGTGTGTCTCAGAGGTAAGAGTGAGTTTCTATGGTTACAGAGATGCTCTGTGTCTCTGTTGCTCTGAAGTTTTTTTTTTTTTTTATGATTCCCAATAACAGGTTTTTAGGTTTGTGAGTTTATGCAAAATCACAAATGTAATTGTGCCTCAGTGCTAAAATATAGTAACTTGACATAATTTTATATTTTTGGCTAATATTGCACAGGGTTGCCAATAAGCTTTCATGCTGCCCAAACAAGTCTGGTGCTAAATAAGAGGAAGTCTCACAGCAACTCCTAACTGAAAAAAATATATAAGTACACAGAACAACATCTGAACGTCAAGTTTGATTTTTGTTTGGTTTTGTTTTGTTTTTTTCATAGCCCAAAGCATAAAGTTTGTGGCTTTAGTTAACAGAAGTGAAAAAACACACACACACACGCACACACACCACTGCAACACCAAAACAGGACAAGAGTTTTGCTTCCCTTTGCTCTTCAGTTTAACATCTGTTGTAGTGGACTGTTTCATGAATGAGCCGTGTTTCCAGTGTTTCTCCCACCCTGCTTTCAATTGTGAATGCAGTCTTGTACAACATTACCACTTACTGTGGCATCAACAGTTCACTTGAATAGACATCTCTATAACAATGGCAGCTAAACTAATTTTAAACTTCCTAAACGCAGAATTTGTGGCAGGTTTGTTGTATTGGATTGCATTGATGTGCGTAAGTGAACTAAAAAAGTGGCCAGCAGGTTTACAGGAGGAATCTATAACTGAAACTACTACCATAATTAAGAGGGAGAAGAAGAAGACGACGATAATGATGACACACAACAGTAACAAGTGTTTTTTATAAATCCTACATTCATACTGTAATATTTATCAATCAACACATAACCCCAGATAGGCCCGGGGTCCACTGGCCCCTGAACCGTCTTTGCTAACATCCCTACAAATTTCACTCGATGATCAGGTAACTTTATTTATACCCATTGGTAGATTTGGTTTACAGTAAGTGAGTCAGCCTCCGTTTTACACCACAATCAACAGCACATGACAGGTCTTAACATGATAAAGTGACAACAGTGCTCAATACTAAAAATGTATTAATTTATCAGACAGTAGCCGTGGTTAAAAGGCTTATTTTGGTACAAAGGTGTCAGAGGATGAATTTCCTTTGTAATCATGTGTTGTTAGTTTGTTTATTGTGTGTATTTTCTCTCTATATAAAAATATATCACACTGAGGCATAGGAGGTGGAGAGAGAGTTTGTAACCATAACAATACAATAAGAAAATTAAGAGATAAAAACCAACCAGATACCCTAGATCAGGGGTTCCCAAGTTTTTCAGCCCACGACCTCCAAAATAACGGTGCCAGAGGCTGGCGACCCCCATCAACCCTTGAGGTGGCATATAATATAGCTTCTTTGGGGTTCCCTTTCATGTACATTTGTTTTGCGACTCCTGTGTTTCATGTTATCTTTCCTTATTCATGGCACATGAATAAATAAATAAATATCTGTGTTAACATCATGCACAGCTGTGTACAGGCACTATCAGGCCTCTGCAAGCACAAAAGAACAACAGCTTTAAAGCTCTAAAAATATTTTATATTTAAGGAAAAATAAAATAGAATATAACCAGAATTTATACAGTAATGAGTTAAATATGCAATATCAAAACATTTAAAAAATGAAATTGTTTTTTTTGGAAGGCATCTGGTGACCTCCCTTTGTGTCTTGCGACCCTATGGGGGTCCCAACCCACACTTTGGGAACCCTAGATCAATGGATCAGCCATATGTCTTCATCACTGATAATGACTATTGACTTGTTTTTTTTAGCTATAATGTTTAAAATTTAAATTTGGCCACTGAACTGTTTAAACAAAATTACTGGGGAGTGAGGACAAGGTCACAGAGGGTCTGCATAACCAGTTTTACCAACAAGTTTGGAACAAAAATCTTCCACACACCGTTCACCTCACTTGCAATCAGGAACTCTATTAGCAGCGTTTCGGTGCAAAGACCTTCACCAGATTATCTTCAATAATGACTAACAATTTCAGCTCTGTACTTAACTGAAAAAAAGTTAGGAACCCTGCAGCCATGATGTTTGTGAACAATGAATAAGTGAACGTAGCTAACTTTGTTACTAGCTTGCAAGCTCAAATACTTTAACAACTGACACCACTATTCCCAAGTAAAAATAGTAAGTAAGTCATCCTGAACACTCACACACACACACACACACACACACAAACAACAGTCACAAGCAGATGCACACTGTTACATGACTATCTCTCTCTCACACACACACATGCACACACACATACCAAAGTTAATCCAATAAGCCATGGGAGATCAAGTGAGGCTCAGAGAAGCAGGCCTGACTTACCTAACTTCTCTCTGTCAGTGTGGATGTTACCGAGAAATGTAATTCAGAGTCACAGAGAGCAACTTGTCTAAAGAAAGATCAACACCCCTGTTTCATTTCAGCAGTCTTGTGTTGTCTCTATCAAAGTCGAAGAGGAATGAATTCTAGACGCTGCACTCAGCGGACACAGACCTGTTGGAAGCTCATAAAGTAAAAACAAGTCTGGAGGAAAAGCTGCTGCAGCCTGTTAGAAACTGCACTTTGGGAGAGATTCATTTTCCAGCATGACAGCGATCTCAAACATAAAGCCAGCACTACACAGAATAACTGCAAAACAACAATGTTAATGTCTTGGAGAGGCCAAGTCAGAGTCCAGACCTCAATTTTGTGCAACTATATACAGGTTAATATGTTTTGCAGAGAATACGGGGGAATATTATTAGTATCCAGATGTATAAAACTGATACAGACTGAAAAGTACTTCTTGCATGAGATGACTATTGACTTTTTTTTTAAGATTTCTGCTTTATTTAGACAATGACAGCTGGAGAGACAGGAAAGGCAGGGGAGAGATAGAGAGGGGGGTGACATGTACTAGAGGGCCCTGGCTGAAATCAAACCTGTGCCATTAAGAACACAATACACACGGTAACAGTTGAGCTACCAGGCAGCCCAATGAATATTGGTTTTAAGGGGTCTGAATACATCTGCGATCAATCTTATATTTCATTTGTTCTCAGTTTTGGCCACTTCATAAACTTTTTTTTTGCCTTGAATTCAAAATTGTCTTTCTTTTTGTCTGTTGATCTTGTTTCCAAAACAAGATTTGCGATGATTTTAAACTATAGTGCAATAAATATGACAAAGGTCTAACAGAGGAAAATCTGTCTTATAGGCACTGTGATGTAGGTACTGATTACTGTAACTATTTGCCACTACATAAAGCAGCTATATTCAATATTTTCCTAATACAAACAGATCATATAATTACTTGTGTGTGAAAGGTGTCGCCCCACACAAACAAACTGACAGAGAATTATTACACAAGCCTGCAGTTCCTCACAGGTCAGCAGCACATTGAGTCTCAGCTCATTGTTTTGGTTCTTCTTATGTTTACTTTTGTTTTAGTCCACTCGCTGCTCTCATCAGCCTCCTTTCCAGACAGGCTTGCGGCTGCGCCAAGCAGAAAGGCTCTGATGAAGCTACTGCACACTACCTGCCCTGCACCAAACAGAACAGCAGAGGGGAAAAAGGCCACTGGTTGGTAACAAAAGTGAAATATTCAGCTGCTTAAGAAAGCGATAGTTGCTTTTCAGGAGTTGGAAAAAACTAACTCAGGGCTACACTGGGAATAAATATTAGATTTGGGAGAAATGCTACCCCCATGAATGCTAATATTGTTCCACTCGGTGTGTAAATAGGCTGCTACTTGCTAATATGTTTTCCATAACCACTGTATAAAGTGATAATAAGTCAATACTGTGATTACGGGTTTCCCCTGCCAAAAGAGACTGGTTGTAAACACAACAATGAGGTATTAACCAGATATGGCAAATTTGTTTGCGTATAATTGCCTTTTTCCATGTTATGGTTATGGAGCACCGCTAGCATTTAATTAGAGTCATGTTTCTAGACACTTGTCCAATATTTAGTCTCATGGTAGCTTTGTTTTGGTCTCCTCCGCCTCCTTAGGAAATATCTGTCTCTTTAGCTGTTAAATGTCCCCCAAATTACCATAAAATACCATTTTATGGTAAGTTATACTCCTTCTCCACTGCATATTGGCCTACTGGGAAAGGGTTGTACTTTTTATTCCACTGCATGTGTCAGACAGCTGCAGTTGCTAGTTTCTTACAAAGTATATACATAGTTAAAGTAGACAGGCTGCAGCATTAAAATGCTTTTTACACAGTAATGCATCAGTAAAATTAAAGTAAGGGTAGGCAGTTTATTTTATGTGTCCTCTGGCCAAAAAACTACAATAGCTAGGGCTGTCAAACAATTAATTCTTTCTTCATCTGATTACTCACTGAATTTTAATACCTAATTTTAATTAATCACATTTCTTTTGTTGCAAGTTAAAAATTCTGTTATTTTTTACTTTACAGCAGTTTTTAAGTCCATATAAACAATGTAAAGAATTTTTTACCATTGTAACTTGATTGAGAATCAAATGCCGGAGTATGTCTCTTGTGTAAGTCTGGTGCAGCAACAAGATAGTGATGGGTAGATCTTGCCCACCACTTACTAACTTAGCTCTAACACTGGTTGCAAATAGAAAGTGCTAGTCTGCCTCTGCCTACAGTCATGGCATAACATGGTAGATAAACAAGTCAAAACAAGCACACAGGACTCTTTAGAGATGTTGGAAAGTTTATCTGATGACTTTAGGCTGAGGCAGGCTAGCACTTCCCATTGACTTCCAGTGTTTAAGCTAAGCTAATTAGCAGTGGGCGAGCTCTGCCCATCTCTTTCATGTTACTGCACGCAGTTCGAGAGGCAGATAACAAAAAGAAAAAAAAACAGGACATTTGGAGGCATATTGTTGTCATTCATCTGCCAGTAGGAAGCAGGAAACTGCTCGACAGCTTGACTACGGGTGTGTCAAAGGGACAAAATAGCAGCATTTGATTAACACGATTTTAAAAAATAAAGTGTTAATCGCCTCCTTTTAATCTGTTACGATTAATGAATTAACGCTGGCAGCCCTAATAAGCATAGCATATTGTAATTCAGGTGATCTGAAAGAACACTACACTTCTGCACTTCTCCTTGGCTCTGAATTCAGTCTATAGAAGAAAATGGAGACCATGACAGGACTTTCAGCCAATCACAGCAATTTCAGAGAGCATATCTTTCTATCTTTCTATATAAGTACCGCTGCTATGGGCTAATTGGCCGTTGAAACAAGTGACGTGCCTTACGCTCTAAAACTCACCTCCGACAGTAAATGTCTGCAGGCGACACCACCAGCCGGTTTGATTCGAGCTGAGATGGACCAGTTTTCTTCACTGCAATTTTCCCTGCAACCACTTCGTCTCATTGTGAATCTTTAGCATAAGCCTGCCTTAAGATCCGGAGCAAAAACAGGGAGGGGAGGGTGCTGCAGAGTTGCTTCCTTAGGAGTCTCACGCTACAGCTAGCTTGATTTTCAGACTGGCCTATCCCAGGTTTTCTCCAATAATTTGTAAGACTTTAGTGTAATGAGGTTCTTTTTATTTGTAGCATTTTTACTTTGTCCTCTGTAAAAAATTAAATGCTTCTATCACTGCACAACGCTTTTGTAGATATGTGTAACTACGCATATGCACAACTTCACTCTCTGATTTGATGAAACAGCTTTGTGGCTGCAGATCTCCACTCCTTTGCCTCATTATACCTGCATGTTCTTTTGTCACCATAAAGCATAAAAGCTTCTTCTACTGTTCAAAACCCTCAAGATGCCGAACAGCTCCAGTATGTAAATACACTCCAAAACACAGGCGAGGATATTCACATGCATAAAGATAAAGACGCACAATCAAAGACATGCAGCACATGCAGGCATATGTAATGTAATGTAAATACTGTACATATGCAAACAAACACAGACTCTGTTGTCAGTGCACGGTGATGTAAATGTGCTGAGTGTGCAGAGGAGGCTTGACCCAATGTCTCTGACTCATAATGACTTCAAACACCAGTGCAAGTACAGCACTGTCAGGCATGCATAAATAGGTGCAGACACACTGAAAGACACACAAACACACACATTGTCAGAGTTAATGCAGGGATGGCTGCGATAAGGGAGCGTCTGTTTGCACAGTTTCACCAGCCACTTAAGCCCTATTGGCCGGAGAGGAGAGAGGAAACAAAGATATAAAAATATGAGACCCAGAGTGCACTGATGGCTTTAGCAGCAGCTTTATCTCACCAGGTCTTGTTTTGGACAAAAACACTTTATCAGCACAAAACATTCAGGAGAAGGAGTGAGGCAGAGAGAAAACAGCCTTGGTCATCCTCCAGGGAGCTGCTCTGAGTGGATCCAGACTGTGCTTCTGCAACGTGAGAGTGGAAACTATTTCTATCCTCCCCCACTTCTCTCTCTCTCTCTCTCTCTCTCTCTCTCTCTCTCTGTCTCCCCCTCTCTCTCTCTCTAACACACATACAGTTCACTTAGTGTCTCTCACCTCGATTGCCCTCTCCCTCGCTTGTTTTTTCGAGCTTCATCTCTCTGCCTTGACTCCCTCGATCTCACCCCGGATCACCCTCAACTCAACCCCTCCTTTCCTCTTGCATTCGAGGCAGAGGAGGAGGAGGGAGGAAGAAGGGAGGAGGTAAGGTAATGAAAAATGGAGGTGGGTGAATGAAGCAGACAGGATGGAGGAGGAGAGAAGATGAGGGTAGAAGGGAGAGGATGGGAGGGAGAGAGAGAAGGGAAACCGGGACAGTGCAGTTCAGTTCAGTCCAGAGCAGATGAATAGACGTGAAACGATGCAGAGAGGGATGAAAATATGTTTACACCGAGATGCCATGGTCAAACAAGATTAGTCAAGTGGCACATACATACTGAGGAAGAAACATTTATTTTCTTGTTTGGTTCAATAGAGTTTAGATGCTTTCAGGATACCATCTCTCCAACAATAACATAAACAAAACAGATTGAACAGAAAACTGAACAGAAGGCAAAAGAGGGATACAGAAAATGAGAAAATGCAGACAGTTTACAGGCTGACTGGGCCTTGTATACAGATTGTTGTCCAACGTGGTGCTGCAGGGATATCTCTAAAGTAGCTGTAACTAAGTTACTGAGAGGTGACCTGAGGACAGACTCTATAGCCACGTGCTCCTGTTGGCTGCCGCAGACCCAGCCTGTCCTATATACGCTGCGCCTGTGTGAGTCACTGCAGTATGGACGAGGGCCGATGCTGCTACAAAGGATTCACCTCACAGGAACCTGCCCTGGGATTGCATGACACGGTTTTAACCTGATTACAGCTGCACTTTGTTTATTATGAATCGGACAGCCTGAGCGTGGTTATTTTTTGCTGGTTGAGTTGGATGATCTGCGAGGTTCAGCTTGTGTGTGGCAGATATTTCAGGTTTTATTTTTATCACTCCGATCTGGGTGAGTCATGATGTACGCACTTATGGCCGATTGTGCAGCTCTGCTCATGTATGATGGATGTAATAGTTCAACCTGAGTTCTTTACCCTCGCTTGGCATCATGACTGGAAGCAGCAGCTAGCCTGGCTATCCATCCATTCATTATGTGTGACCGCTGATCCTTGGCAGGGTCACAGGGGGGCTGGAGCTGATCCCAGCTGACACTGGGCAAGCAGCGGGATACACCCTGACTAGGTCGCCAGTTTATCACATGGAGACAAACAACCATTCACACTCACATTCACACCTATAGGCAAATTAGAGTCACCAATTAAGCCAAGACCTTATGTCTTTGGTTTGTGGGAGGAAGTCGGAGCTCCCAGAGGGAATCCACACAGGAGAACATGCAAACTGCACACAGAAAGGAGCAAAAGTAAAATATACTGTATGTATCTATGGATTGACAGCCCCAATGCTGTTTATGTTGTAGACAGTGGAGTGGAGTTAACACACTGAAAGCCATCGTCTAGAAGTTGCTGCAAAGGACATCAGAGGAGGGAACCACCGTAAAAAGGCTGTTCCAACATAAGACCTTTGGGATTGTACAACTGAAAGCAACAAAATATTCAGGACTGAACGATGAGATAGACTTTTCTCCTTTTCTGTGAGACATCACCTTAAAAATTGTGTTTAAAAATGAGGGACTGATGATTGTCATAATGTGTTTGTAGCTGTAGACTAAACATGAGGATCAGGTAATAGATTACACCAATGCACATACAGAGCAAGAATATATTTCTAACCAGTAAATTACTCCTTCCCGTACCTCTCCTTCTCCTCCTAAATCTTTTTCCTCCCCTCATTCTCCACATCTTCCTTGTCCTTTGACCAATAGATTTGCACATTGACAGAGAACCACCCCCTCCCTCAATTCATTAGTGCAATGCTGTCGAGGTGCGCAGGTCACTGATGAAGACCCACACTGGTTGCAGCATGTTGGTTGTTTTTAAAAAGAATTGCCGTGAAAAATAAAGGCATTTTAATGTCAGTCTAGTCTGACAGGGTGCCCGGGAATGTTTTTGAAGGAGACTTGCATTTTATGATTTTTACCAAGATTGTTTTTCACCTTTGCAAAGAACCATTCATAAGTTTAAATAAGCTGTTTATGTTGTGTTTTTGATCCAAGGGTTTTAAAACTGGGGGGTGAGCCTACCTGGGAGCAGCATAGAGCAACTGGGGTTTGGAAGACCAGAGGAAAAATATGGACTGAATGAAAATGATTTACATGGTGAAAAGAAGCGCACGGGTTGGCTAAAGATATCGTGCTGACCTTTTATCCACTTTAATGAGTTAAAGCTGTGGTTCGTAAATTTGGGATAAACATCAATAACTTTTTTTTTCTTTCTATATGGAAAAAAAAGTCATAATACTCATAGACAGCTGTTAGGAAGTGATGTGGTCTGAGAGTATCGCAAAATCTCTGTGTTTTCTCATCGTGCCTCTGTATTCAGGATTGGTAAAAACCCTCTCGCTCCTGTTCTATTTGCCAAACCAGTGACACTCTCTGTACTGCTGTCCTGATTAATCCGGTCTACGCTGCGCCTCTTAGCAACAGGTGATGTCAGTACAAGCTGATTAGCTGTTTTTGGTGCCTTTCACTCTGACTTGCGAGTGGCACCATCAGTCAGCCTGAGCTCGAGCTGAGACGGACCAGTTTACTCTGCTGCAACTTTGCCTACAACCGTTTCATCTCAGTTCAAACTGGATTAAAAGAGTGAGTGACAGCAAACAACATAAAATGCAAGATGAAGCCAAAATTGGGAGGGGAGGCTGCAGTAGAGTTACCTCTCAATGAGTCTCATGCTACAGCCAATGTTTACTTGTTAGCTCATCAGCAAAAATTACCAACTGCAGCTTTAACTCAGTTATCTGACTGGTGATTTGGCCTTCATCAGTGTAAAAAAGCATCATTGTAATCCCTGCTGCCAGGTAAATTGACAAGTAAAACAAACCTGGACCAGAATCCTCATTAGTGATCATCAGATATTACGACTCCATCAGAGTTGCGTAGTAACTTATTACAAGTAACATACATGAGTTTTAAAAAAGTATTTTTGGGGGGAAACAATCACTTTTTTAAAGCTGTACTTCTACTCTTGAGACTATTTTCTTTTTGATAAAGCTTATAGTTAGGGCTGGTTCAGCCTCAGACCAGCCCCTAGTTATGCTGCTATAGGCCTAG
>JAQLOL010000008.1:19720183-19743516 GCA_029783665.1 Naso thynnoides
AAAGTGTCATGAGATAACATTTGTTGTGATATGGCGCTATATAAATAAAATTGACTTGACTTGACTTGACTATTTTTGAGACAGTAAGCTACTTTTTTTTTTAACTTCATTTGCCAAATACCTGTGTTACAACTTTTGTGCACTAAATGCTTGGACGGAGTGTGTGAGGGTACCTCTCCTGCAGATGCCAAGTTGCAGCTGGCTGTAAGAAAAAAGGAGCACCTGACTTTTAACCACGATGTGATGATGATGGAGCAAAACCCAGAACAAAAAGGCAGCTCCCAACTACAATTCTTGTCCACATCTGGCCACATTTTTCAGACCGAAAGACAACAACTAGATGATGAAGTGCTTGCTATGTTTCCCAAAACACACTGAAATCTCTCTGTTTCTTGTTATAATGCTACATGAGGTACATGATCCACCAGGGAAATTTCCCATGATGAATGAGTTTGGTCTTCTTGCATGTGAATCTGCCTTCACCACGCAAGCTCTCAGTCCACTTGACCTTTTGTATATAAACAAAAGAGGATGTTTGAAGCTGTTGTTCAGCTGTTGTTTGCCTCATAGCTTCTGGTAAGTGATTTCTGACTCAAAATATTTCTAAATTTGCAGATCATCCAGCCCTTGGATTGGGATCTCTCACCATATATCTCAATAACAACTGATTTTTTGGCCAATATGGAGCCGATTAATGATTTAAGCAGCAGTGATTGGTTGGTGACTATCAACCAAACATCTTTAGATACTAACATATCAGATAATTTGGTTTCCAAATTAATAGTCATTTTCTGAATAAATAGTCACCCCTTAAGTTCATCAGTAAAATCATGCAGTTAAATTTTAATAAAAATATATATTTTTTGTTAGAATGATAACAGCAGTATGGTTGTTGTTGGTCTGAGTTGTTTGCAATGTTTGTATAAACTTTGACTGCCACTTCACGTTAAAAGTTTTCAGGACATAACATTGTTATGATGCTGCTGAGTTTTATTTTTAGTTAGCACATACATTACAGTTGACAATGCTGTTACAGAAACTTAAATGTGTATTTCGAAAGAGGTCTTGCAGTCGGAAACTCTGTGAGTGCCAAAGTGCACAAAATAACCCTTTCTACAGGATGTTGTTTTAATGCTACTTGACATATTGTAATGATGATAACTGACACACAAGTGACTCATTCCCAAATTCCATGCTGACAGGAAGCTAACAGAGAGCAGGCATGTGTTAAACTCTCTTGCTACAGAAGTGGTTTGGCACCACCTGCACAGGCAAAGCTGTGCCAAACGGGCAAAAATCAGATCTCAGTGTTTGGAGGGTCACCAAGGAGGGAAGTGTTAATTATGTAGAGGGTGTTTTTACTGAGCATGCACTGAAATTCTTCTTGGACGTGCATTGCTGTGCTGTGGCACTTATCCTCAATCAGCCTCTCTGCTGCTCCCCCCCTTTTACTTTCCTTTACAACTTTTCTCACAGTGTTGACCCTCATTGTCCTTCAGTCACTAGCATTACATAAGATGCATAACACTAACACTAGTTTGCTAAAGTCAATAAACATAACAGTTAGCAGCTAGCTACTATTATTTAGTATGAAAGTAGGAAAATTGGCTAACGCTAACATTTATTTGTGTATTGAAAAGCTAGATGGCTAGCTAATGACGTTAGACTACAGCGCTCAAATCCCCCCTTTAATCTGAACTTAAGTTAACTATAAAGGTAATGATTTACTTGACATTCAGAGCACACTATCTCACTCCACACACAATCGGCACTATTTGCCTTCACCAGAAGCACAAGCACTAAACACTGCTATGGACAAAACCACTCTGAGGCATGGGTGAGGGTGAGACTTCATCTTTTGTTCTTTTGTTTGCTTTTATAATCAGCACAAGTGCTTTAGTGCAAATTATTCTGATATTTAAAGTCATATTTTATAACCACATTATTCAGTGGGATTTTATCTGGAAGTGGGGCGCATGTCCCCTGTGACCCCAGCCCCCGCCATGATTTTCACCCTTGGTACCAAACCTGCCAAACACACACAGTACTTTTACATGCACAGGTAAGTTGAGCTATGGTAATAGCTTGATTAGGCCAGTTAATTGGATGACTCCTTGTCCCATTATATAAGAACAGAGGAAATATCGATGTATTGTTGGATTCTGCAACGGTAGGCGGCGATATGCTCCGTCCAGTTGCTATACAGCACTGTACACTTCATATTCAAGCTTTACTTTTGCTACAAATTCGATACATGCATCCTCTTGTGCTTACAGGATGTTTGTTTTCTTCCAGCTTTCTTCTTCCAATTTGTGCTGTTCGAGTTCTGGGTCAAGGACCACTGCAGGGACTGTCGATCATGTGCAGATTGCTCAGGCCAGTTCGGCTGGTTGAGGCGCATACATTGCAGGAATAATTTGACTTCCATTTGCATTATCTGGGTGTGTTAGCTTGGCTTTGAGTAATTGATTTATTACGATTTTAGTCGGTATAACCTGTTAACATGCATTTTAGAAGTACAATTTTAGACTAGTTTTAGCTGGACTAACACAACAAATCAGTTTCTTTGATGTCATGTAAACGTTCAGATATTGCACACAATTGTTGCACCCGACTGTTGGTCTAGAAGATGTACTTCATGTGTAACTTTCTTTTAAGCCCTAAATTTTGTCTCATCTCCTCGTCAACGGGTTCTATAAAGTTTACACCAAGGGTTACCAACCTTTCTGAGACTGAGAGCTACCTGAAGGATAACAAGTAATATGGAGGACTACTTGTTTGATATAATCTTTCTGAATAATATACATTTGCACAGGTTACCTTTAGGTAATGAATATTATGCATTTAATATGCTACATCTGAGACTGTGTGGTCACTTATTATTGTGTTTAATCTGCTTAAGCTATATATAGACTTGCTCTGTTGTGACTCATGCTATTTTCAGAACGTCCCCTGCGGGGAACTCATTGGCCCCCTGTGGGCTACCAGGCGCTCGCAGACATCGTGTCGGCTGCCACCGGTTTACACAAATGTATCCACAGATGCATCCACTCTTTATGATAAGTCCCTCACATGTCCTGACTCCAGCTCCACGCAGGCAAAGAAAGAAAAGCAGTGGACATATTTCCCAAAATGTTGAATTGTTTCCTTTCATCTCGATGTTACGTGACGTTTTTGTTGACTTCTACAGTATTTGTGTTTCCCACATCCAACAGATTGTGAAGTGTGTGTGTGTGTGTGTGTGTGTGCCCACTGTGAAGAAAGGTAAATAATGTCTGCAAAGGTGATTTACTTTCACATACATACAAACCTCAGATTCAATACTCATAACAAACCCCGTGTTTTCACTTGTGTGTGACCAGTTACTCTGTCACTGGTTTATCACAAGTTGTAAAAAGTTAACAAATTAGGCACATCCGAGCATGGTAAATACAGCTGCTGGACTGAGGTACATATGAAAAATGAACAAATATAGTCAGCACACTAAATTGTATTTCCATAAATATTTATTCTTGTGCCACCATGTGACGTCTGGGGTGCAAACCGGCAGGGAGCATTATCTAGTGTGCAGATTTTATTTTTCCGTTAATAACAGGTTGTCGTATTCAAACAAGGCCAACATTGTGAATATCTTTCCACACACAACACTGCTACAAAACAATTACACCTAGCTTCACCAGATATGTTAGTGGAACTGACTTGTCCTTAGCTGTGATGTCTGCAACATTTCTGATGCAGATTTAACATGACAGTGGAGGCAAATTGGTCTGACTTTATAGGATTCCTTTTCTTTATTTAGCGTCCTTATGAAATGTTGATGCAACAACTCACATTCCCGGGTATGTGAGCAGTGTGGAGAGGGAGTGCTGGGATTTGGCCCACAGCGCTGAGTGGCTTTACTGAAAGTCACTGCATCATCAGTGTTTGCCCTATGAAATGAAATCACTACATCCCAAAAGAACAACACGTGCTAAGGCCTAAAGGGCAGCGTTCACTGTGTTGTAAGGTCCTCAGTTAACATTATGGTGAGGAAAAAAAAACTTTATGTTTTCAAGGGAGCAAAAGAAAGAGGCAGAGTGAAAAGAAGTCATGCAGTTTTAAAAATCGACTAAGGTTTTTTTAATGTCCAATTGCACAAGAAACTTTTGAGGATTCATACAATGGTTAATTAGCTGGCCACAAATTATTCAAAGACAACAAAGACGTTCTCTTTGCAACACAATGGCCACACAACCACAAACGGGTGCTTTGTCAGTGGGAGGCGTGGTATGACATTTCTGGTGGTTTAACTGACATGTCAGAAATTTCAAAGCCACTTTTAAACAATGGTGCAGTGGGAATGAAGGCTTACCATGCTATTAATTTGGCAAATAGTTGATTGGACACTGACCACGACACTTAGACAAGCATAAAAACCCTTTAAAAGCAAGCAAATTTGATCATTCTTGTTCCTCTTTTTGGCCACATTAGCGGTGTTACTCAGTCCAGCACTTTGGTTCAGAATAAAATATCTTGACTAACTGTAGAAGCCTGCAAACATTCATGGCCTCCAGAGGACAAATTCACAAGACTCTGATGATCCCTTGACGCCTATCAGCATCAGCAAGAGTTTTCCTCTGCTGTGAAATGTCTCAACATCTATTAGATGGATTGGAACTAGGGCTGTCAGCATTAACGCGTTAATTGAGAGCCAATAAAAGGCTGTGATTACCATGTTATTCTTTTTAAAATTAGGTTAATTGCGTGTTGCCATTTTGTCCCCTCGATGCACTTAGTCAAGCCACTGCAGCAGTTTCTGCTTCCTACTAGCAGAAGAATGACAACAATACTGAAGACTCAGCACTAAATGACTCCGTTTTTATTTTTTGGTATTTGTCTCCCGAGTGCCAGACAAGAAGATAGATACCATTCTTTCAACAGTACATGCAGCAACAAGGAAGAGGCAGGCAGAGCCCGCCCATCGCTAATTAGCTTAGCTCAAATACTGGTAGTTAATGGGGAGTGCTAGCCTGCCTATGCCTAATGTCATCAGATAAACTTTTCAGTATTTCTAAACAGTTCTGTGTACTTGTTGTAACTTGTTTATTTACCATGATATGTTATTTTTAGACTCAGATCCACACTTTATGTAATTTGAGAATCCTACTGAAATACCTACAGAAAGTAAAACACAGGGCGCATGCGCAAACCACCGCAGATGTGCATGTAAGTAGGTCAACAAAACAAAATGTCTGCTTGAAAAATTTTTATCACATAAAGTGCTAATCTGAGTCCAGAAATAACATAATGTGGTAAAGCTCATTAGCAGTGGGCTCTGCCCGTCTCTTCCTTGTTACTACACAAGACATACTCACAAGACATAGACTACTCTGATAACCATCAAGTTACAATTGTAAGAATTGCTCTATACATTATTACGTTATGAAATGTAAAATAATAGAATTTTAAACATGCAATAAAAAATGTGATTATTTGTGATTTTAAATAAAATCAACCGTTTGACAGCCCTGATTGGAACATATATATTTTTATAAAATACAGATGCTTATGGTGCCAAGAGGAATCCATTTTTAGCTTTTGACTAAAATGTCCAGACGAGTGTCGGTTGGATTGTCACTATTAGGTTTATCGTCCCTAACAAGATGAATGTTATAAGAGGCCATGTTATGTCATTTTAAAGGTTTAAACTTTTACTTAAGGTGTCTTCTAGAATAGATTTACATTTTTTAATTTCTAAAAAAGACACTATTTTTCTCATATCGTCCACTGCTGAAGCACCTACTGTCTGGAAAAACTCTATTTAGCCCAGCACTAGGTTACAAGATACAAGATACAAGATTGGCAAGGAAATTATGTCTACTGCATGCCTTTTAACTATTTTCTTTTTACACATAGGTCAACATTATATTGTTACTTTCAGCAGGCAACAGACGAAATGCCATTTTGAATGATGACACAACGCAAATTGGGTAAAAACACAAAATTTGTGTACATTTATTATAAAGAATCAACACACATGAGAATCCTATTACAAAACAGCCTGTTTATAACAACAAAGCTAATGCAAGCTGAGCTATCGCTGCACTGCAAATACATAAAAAGCAACAAGAAAAGGCATCCAACCTACCACGCTTGTTTTGTTTTTTGCTTCAAATGAGGCTTAATATTCACACAGTTTCTCTCTCTCTACTTCAATAAAGCAATATTCCATCTAACTGGTCTTGAAAACCTCAGTTTACAGTTCAGCTACAGCTAAAGTACAAGCACCTTAACACTCCAAAGTAGCCAGAGGGCCCGCTCATCGTTCCGACGGCCCCTTGTTCGGCCTGCATGTGTGAGATGCACCAACAGGGCGGCGGAACAGTGGTGCGGCACCAAGTTTAGAGGTAACGTATGAAATGAGGGTAGGTTACGGTTAGGATTTGGCCTAAACCAGTTAAGGTTAGGGTTAGGGTAAAGATTTGGATTTGTCTGTTCAAATAATTGGAAGTCATGAAGCCATTCAAACAGCCCCAAAGTGTATCCATCTCTCTCCATTCATGTTTGTCTTGAAGGGAATGAAGGATGCAGTGAGCAATTAGATGTCTGTAATATTGGTGCATCTCACAACATGCGGGCGAAACAGCGAGCTGTTTGTACAAAGGGCCATCGGAACAGCGGTCGGCACCAGTAGCCAGAGGTGTGAGGTAACGAAATACAAAAACTTTGTTTTACCTCTGACAGTAGCTACCTTGTTTGTTTAAACAAATCCATAACTCAGCTTCTCCGCGGCCAGCGCTTGCTAGCTTTGTTTGATGGAATGCCCGACTCAGTGCTGGTCATTCATTGGGCAAATGTGTGAAGTGGTGATGTGGATTATTTACTGAGATAGGAGCTGGATTGCTGACATGGTGCCTCATGTAGCTCAGGAGCGGTGTTTAATATAGGACAGAGCAGCTCTCTTGGGCGCAACTTCAGGGTTTTTCACTTTTCTGACCTATTACTAGCACACAAAAACCTACATAACACAATAAAGGACAGGAAAGCTGTATAAAAGCATACAATGGCCTCTTTAGCTTGATCCCTTCTAGTGCCATTATCAGGTCAAAGTTTTTGATTTAATCATTCCTTTGAGTTGTGAAAAAAATCCTGAAAAACATGACACTCCAGTTAGCTTCGGTTAAACTTTGCAGGCTACTTAGTGCTAATTAGCTAATGCTAGCATGTTAAACAATGATAGAGAACATGGCAAATATCACACCTGCAAAACATCAACATTTTTCATTTTTGTGAAATTATGTTTTGAGCTTAAAGCACCATGGCTGTACCCTCTTGAGATGTGCTCACACAGAACATGAAGCTGAATTTTAATGTGTCAAAATTACATACAAAGTCAATGCAAACCCAGGAATGATGCAATGCAATGCCATCATTTGCGCAAGTTTAAAATGTTTGTTTTTTGAGCATGAATTTTCCTGATCCCGTGTCAAAAAAGAAAATCAGTTATGAGATTATCCTGATGTTCCTGACGTCCTTACATCCTGAGAAAGAATCAGACATGGAGGACAAAGTATTTGTTGCTGTTTGTGGACAAGAGGAGGTTTACGACTAGACTTTGGATGATGTTACGAACCCAGACACAACAACGTTTGGTTTTCTGATGATTCTGGGATTTCCACAACAGGCACATTGTAGCGATGGTTGCTATTTTGCCATAGTTGATCATTTTTTATGTCAAAGAAAATTTATGTAGAAATATTGCCTGGTGTCTGCCATTGTGTCTCATTCTTTAATGTTTTCCATTGAATCTAAAAGTCAAAACCTCTCTTTATCATTTCTTTCATGTCTTTCCTCAAAACCAGCAGTTTTTAGGCACCACACTTCCAGTTCCATTTCTCTACTCCATGTGTGGTTGTGTGTGTGTGTGTGTGTGTGTGTGTGTGGGCGCGGCCATTGCCATCTCATACCCACATACCCCTTTCATATTCACACACTCAGCAGTCAGCCCCTGTGTGCCTGTCTGCCTGACTGTCTGTCTGGAAAAGAGGGGCTGTTTCCACGGCGACTCGTCTCCATGACGACAGCCACCACATCCTCATCCCCACTCCCATTAAGGCTCTTGCCTCCATAATCCACCCCCCAATTCCCGACTCCAGTCTGTCATCTCACCCCATTTACACCCCACCAGGCCCCATCATCTCTCTCTCTCTCATTCACACTCTCACACTTTATGTCTCTCCCTCAATCCTCAGTAGAGAAAAAATGGGAAAGATAAAGGGGGATCATTCCCGACATGAGCTTCTCTGTCTAGGATCCCTGAAAGTAATGAGAGTATCCACGAGCAACCAGAGGGGGCAGAGATGGAAAGCAAGGTGGGTTGATAGGTTGGACGGATGGATAGAAAGATGGAGGTAGATATGGGCGGAGGCTGTAATTGTCTGCACACCACTGTAATGGTGACCCTGTTTCCTTATCCCCAGAGCAGCCAGAAAAAGGTAGGTTCTGTGCCAGAAAGCAGAGACACACACACACATGGCGAGAGATGGCAGCGCGGCTGTAGCTGCAGGGCATACATCTGGTGGAACTGTGGGCCAGTGGACACGTGTTGGCGAAGGGAAGATGAATCAGGTCGCAAACAGCGACTAATGATCTCAGAGGGAATGAGGGGGAAGCAAATATCCTTCATGTCAGTGTCATTAACCTGGGGATTGGCTCGGTGTGTGTGTGTGTGCGTGTGTCTGGGGGGGTTACTGCAACAAATCATCAGGCTCAGGTGTGACACCCTACTTCCCCACCCATTTCTCTCTCACACACACACACACACACACACAAGGAACCATGGGATTTTCCTCCCCTATGCCAGATGATGAGAGCAGATAGAGAGAAAGTAGGCCAAACAAACAACCGTCGCTGCTGACTACCGTTACATCACAGACAGACGAAAACAAAACACAAACGCAGAGGCACATGCATTCACATGCACAGGCGTAACACACAGACGGAATGGGATATCCTGTTTTTGTTGTGCTTGCAAATGGAGAGTACTGAAAAAGCTAAATTATAGGGTAAGAAATAACTAAAGAAGACAACTCTTTGGCTCCCAAAGCAACTTTCCATTAAATCTTGATAAGGGAGCATTTTTATAAAAGCCTCTCCTGACCGTCATTTTCTGTCATCCCATTCTTCATCCGTCTGCATCACATATTTTTATCCAAAGACAACAGTGTTTTCCAAGAAACAACAGTGTGAGGGAGACAGAAGATGGAGTCATGGAAAGAACAACATTGGATTGTGCATTAAAACTATCAAAAACGATTAGCCTCAGGGAATGGCTGACTTGTATGTGTGTGAGTTTGGTAAAATGATTGTGCCTGCACTTAGCCCAGTGTGTGTTAAGCAATACTGAGTACACGCACTGCCATGTTGGATAAGACCACAGGCAGATTAACCTGCTGGGAAGCCTGGGGCAAAAAAATGCTATTGTGCTAAAAACTGACACCATATCCTCACTAAACATATCACTTTTTATGCAGTTGTACCCTGACTGTGGCGAGGTTTAATTTAATATCTTACAAAAACAGCAGCTTTTATGGTGCAACTACAATCCTGACTCAAGGAATCTGCATAGCAGACCACAACGATTTGAATATGTTGTGCTCATTAATATCAGTTTCTCTGGTTAGTAAAACATCTGAAGAGCTCCCTGTGGGTGGGAGTAAAAATGGCAACAGGAAGTTTTCCACAAAAGTTGCAGCAGACATGAATGAGATCAGGTTGTTGTAAGTTAATTCATAAAGATAAAAATGCCTTGACTGGCAGACTTCTTTGACTGGTGTAACAAACCAGAGCAGCAGGAAAAGGTTGCCATCTAAAATTTGCGCCGTGCATCATGGGAATAAGGATGCTAGCAGTTAGCCGTGACACGCATAAATCAAGTGTTGACCTGGAGCAGTGATGAAATATGTTTCTCTCGTGATATTTGGGCAGACAATCATACAGCCCAACAACCACCAAACCATGTGTCAAACCGACGTGATTTCTCACCAGTGAACAGAATGACAGCTCCCACATGGTTTTTGCTGATGCATTTCGCATTACCCATGAGAAACCAAACCAAACTGAAGGAAAAATGCAGATGAGTCACAGCTCATTCGCTGATTCAACCCAAATGAACCAAACAGGTGTGAAACACCCCAAAGTTAATGTGGTTCAGAGCATATCCCTCCAAATGCCCCTAAATTCACCCCAAATGCACTCCGTTGCCGCCAACACCACAAGATGGAAAAATGGCCGACCCTGAACGCATCTGTGTATTACACAATATGCCCCAACTATCTACATTGGTTTATGTGTCCTGCTGGCCGCTGCAGCCCAATGAACTTCACAAAGCACTTAAAAGGGAAACTGAGAAGTCATACAAGTGTATTATCCCTGTTCCTGTTACAGATGACAATTACGTCATACAAGAAAAATAGCGTACAGCCAGTGGTGAACGATTTCATTGGAGCAGGCTGAAATCTGAGTTGAGCGCTGAGCAACACTGGTTGGAGTCGCTGGGAGGGGCTTTGAGCAACTGAGCGGCAGGATTGAACAGCTGTGCGAGCGATGAGCAGAGATTTCTGTCGCTCCGTTCACATGCTCTGATATGGTCACACTAGCAGATAAGTGCTTTTTTTATGTATCCAGCACATATGGAGCAACTTTATACCTCAGGATAAACCCTCCAAGATGTATCTCAGTCCCTGACTTCACCGGCGGTCAAGCATGTGGTTCAAAATTTAGAATAACACTGTAAACTACTCACCTACAAGTAGTGGTGATTGTATATTTTTACAGACAAAAAGCATGGCTCACTAGTACTGTGTTGAAACACTTATGCCAAAACAAGATTTTGACATGACACCCTTCTTCAAACTTCTACTTTGGCTAGTTATGGACCTGCCCTATTTTGTATTGTTCTTCAGTGATCCTGGATCTTGGGGCGGTTCCCTGTTTGCCCATTTGTTAATCCAACCCTGGGTTACCTGTATTGCTACATACCTCAAAGAATACTGTTTATCCCTTTGTACATATGCGTGAGTTGACAATGGTGTGTGCGCATATGAGGTGAGAGTTTTCGGCCTTTCAGTGCAATCCATGTGTGAGTTTACATACAGGGAGATATTTGTTTGGTGAATACTCCTGCATAATCCTGTGACTGCTTGCATAATTGGTGAATGCAGGTTTCTGTGCACAAGAGCGTGTTTCCACCAGGTCACTTAAGGTAGCAGACCAAGCAGTCTGTTACCCTCTGCAGTGTGAATCATCCTCAGGCCTGTTCCCCATAATCTCTTCTGCTTGTGTCCAAGCGATCGCTCTGTTTACATAATTGCTTCCCTGAATACATTAATGCTCGCCTCTTATTCTCATTGTGCAGTCATCCAAGCCTTTCTTCCCTCACGCTACCTGCAGAGTTTGCTAATGATGGACTAAACTTGTTTATTAATGCGACCAGGTATGATTATCATCTGAATTAGCGGCGAGAAGAACATGATTAGAATCGTACACTTTGTCAACAACCCAGAGTTTCTGTAATGCCCTCCTGATGTGCATTTATGCAAATGATCAGATATTTCCCACACTGCTTACCTCTCACACACACAACCTTGTCTTCACACGCACACAGACACACACACACACACACATTCAGTAAGCCTGGCCTTGTTCTGTCTGACTTTGCAGTGACAAAGTCCCACGTGGGAAAGGTTTAGGTTTCCTGTCTCTGAGGTTGGTGGCAGTGCTGCCAACATCCTGGAATTCACACACACTTACAGTCCTGCATACACACACGGTGACAGATATAAACACTTTTGCATGCGCTTAACAGCTGGCCATATAACCCCCAGTGACTTGGCAGCTATAAAAACTTCAAAAGAGCAAGTATACTGCTCTATAGCATAACTCAACTGCCGGTGAGTTGGTAGTTAAATTCCAGGCTGTTTGTGAAAGGGAAATGGCTGTTTTTTCCACCTTATGTTCCTCTCTGATGCAGCAGCTGCCGGCCAATCAGAGGCCAGCAGGCAACAGCACCAGGGTGCCAGGGTGGGAGAGCGCAGAGCATGCTGGGAAGGAAATGGGGGGCATTGTGGGATGGATGTTCTGACAGGGTGGAGAGTTGTCGGTGCCCTGTGCCGACCCCGTCCCCTGCTGAGGAACGCAGGTTAGGGATTAGGATTGATGGATTGGGGTGGAGGGAGGTGGAGGAGTCCTGCTGAGGCAGAGAGAGGGAGGATAGAGGAAACAGCTGGGACGAACGAGGTGGAGGTGGGGGAGGAAAGAGATACATGCCAGAGTTTTGTTCGAACTTCCTGGAGAGGCAAACACAAACAAACAGCATCGGACAGCTCAAGGGGGAGTGAGGGAGAGAACAGAGGAGAGGTGAGGAGGAGAGGCAAAGCATGAACTGATCCAAAAGGCAAAAAAGAGCAAAGAGGAGATTGTAGAGGGACAAACAAAGTCCTCTGCAGCATTTTCATGCACTAAAATGATGCAGTTTGATTAAGATTTATTACACAATTGGTGTTGGACTGTTGAAAGAACCAACCCAAAAAAAAGGCTTTTGCTTGCTCCAGAGCTTTTGACCAAATGGTCTCCATCAGCAGATGGAGTTTGTGTAGTTGCATCATACAACTTTGCATGTGTGAACTCCAAAGCTTTGGATCAAGTGAGTGAAAACAGTGTGTAACAGTACTGAACAAGTGTCTTTTGAACGTTTTTTTCCTGTCTAAAAACCTAACTAAGGCTGAGAGTTGTTCCAAAATTCTTATACTCATTGCAATATTACTGGTTACAACTATTTCTATTTTTGTATTATAATGTGTATGTTGTATTTTTGCATGATACTTTTTGGATAGCTTACACTTTGGGGATAATATACTCTTTTTTTCTCTTTTCCACAAACCAAAGGAGGATAAACCTCTTAAAAGGTAAATGTTGTTTAAATAAAAGCAGTTGCACAGATACTAAATACGGTAATAAAAAGGTCTGAAATTGAAAAAAGGAAATTTTTGTCAAATTCTTTTATCCAGTGCAGCCTCACAGAGGGTACTGCCCTCTCTCTCAGGAGAAGGTCCTTTTCACAATCGTACATTCACACCTGGAAGCTGCCCGCTTCACCGTCCGATGTGACCAAAACAAAGCAGCTCCACAAGAGAGGCTGAGGTTCAGGGTCTTGCTCAAGGGCACCTCAGTTGTAGGTGGTGTTTATGGCGGGAAAGCATTGCCTTTCACACTGTCCCTGTCAAGATTTATCCAGTTAAAGTTTTTAGTATTAAAAAAAAAAATTATTTTAAGATATGACACTCAGCCTTAAGCCTGGTTAATGGGCGTCTCAGTCTTCCCCACACCAAAAGTGACATCATCACGCCCACACAAAGGCCCAGCAAACCATCTCGGCACCTGGTCGGGTGCCTCTGAATTTTTATAATTCTCCAAAAGACTCATATAGCCATGCTAATCATGTTTTGTATAAATTTTTGTGATTTAATTTAGGTGTGCTTTTAAATGAAAGTGTGCATATTTATAGTGTTTGTGTATGAGTAGCTTAATTCACAAACAAACAAAAACCCATTCAACCAGCCAATCCTAATGACTGTGTCCAGTGAAATAAAAAATTCTTACACTAAGAATACATTTTGTTAGTACAGTTTATTTGTAAAGTAACAAGTTAAAAGTATAGAATGAGCATTGACTCTAGAGTCATTTTCACAGGTATATAATTTCTCACAGTTTTAAGGATAGAACTGTTGTGTATTTAGTGAAGCTTTGTTAGATAATGACGTTCTTCCTGTATACACTTGACCTGCTGATTATTTACGGAATATTTCATGTATACGCCCTCTGGCGCTTCAGAGAATACTGCGGTGGGCGAGAACACGCATTCACAAGCATTACAGCGCCACTTATGGCGCGTGCAGGAAACACTGCAGCGTTTATAAAAAAGACTTTAAACAGAACAAAATGTGACATTTCAACTCAAAAACAAAAATATGAATCTATATGTTTGTTGTACTGTCATAGTATCTCAAAATTCCCAACGTCCCATTTCCAAAACCCCAAGATCACATCATCACACTCTCATGTTTGAAAAGTGGAACTAGCTCATATTTGTCACTTCAACTTGATCAATGAAATGAATTAATCCAATGATTACATTTTCAATCAATTTGTTGACTGAATAATCCAGTAATCCTTTCAGCTCTATACATTTTACTAGACATGACACACTGTCTAAATTATAGCAGAGACAAAGAGAAGAGAGGAGGAAAGAACAGAGGAGTAGAAAAATGAGGGATGACAGAGACGCAGGGGGGCTGTGGGGGTCAGGGAGTTTGTTTAAGGCCACGGTGCTGTTATAACACACAGGATCCTTTACTGTTAAGGAAAGACAGATTGAATTAAACAGAATCAAGTTGGCCCACTTCCTTCACCTTTTCCTTACCACGTTTTGACCATCTAATAACCTCCGCTTCTTGGAAATGAAACCATCAGAGTGAAAGCAAAGCTTCATTTTAGTGTTTTATCCACAACTGTGCCGTTGGGAAGGTTTATATGTGGGTAAAAGCTTGTTTTTGTCATGCCCGTCTATTGTTTTTTATACACGCTGATGAGGCTGCATTTTACTTGATTAACTCCATCTCTTCAGTTCTCACGCGTGCACCGGTTGACTTGTGCAGATTAAACCCACATCGTGTCAACAGGGTTAGGCTGCATGCTTATATATCCATTTAACTGCTAGCCACCGGCTGAATAACAGTGACTCATCCCCAGCCTCCCTCCATCACTCCCCTCCCTCCCGCCCCAAAGCCAGACTGATCAGGCTAAATCCAAGACTCATCAGTTGGATGCCCCGGATTCATCCCCTGGGATAAATATATACAATGTGTTTAACAGCTTAACAAGCCCGCGCATGTGCATACACATACACACATAAACACACACTCGCGGCTGTCTGTGTGTACATTTAGCAGGGCTGGCTGGAGACAGTGAGAGATGGTAAACAAGGCAGGGAACAAACTGACCTCCATCCGAGCTCTCTCTCTCTGCAGTCCTCTTTTACTGCTTGTGCCCTGACCCCAATTAGTAATATAAAAGCCTATAAATCAGGTAAAACCATAAAGGCTAACTGAAAAGCATTGTGTTCATTCGCTCTCAGGGCACATGTCAAAGCTTGTATTCTAAAATGAATGAGGCTGCCATCGGACAGCAATAGTTGTATCAGCATATGTCAGAATTTGCCAGTAATAAACATAAATTATGAAGCTACAGTAGCCTTTTACAGTGTGAGTGTTAGTACATTTTCTGAGAGATACAAAGGGTATTTGTAATAGTTCAGTAACACTTAAAGCATCTATCTGTACTGCATTATGAACATACTTATAATGCATTATAAATACACCTATAGTGCCATATAAACATAGTTATAAGCAAGATTAGGGTTCCTAACCATAACCACATATAATGCATTATAAGTGTGTTCATAATGCGTTATAATATGTTATTGCATGGCTTTGCAACTCTCTTTGGTAAATCACGGCATTCTAAGGTCTGTTATTTCTGTATAACAGACCATTGCTATGAATAACAGACTGTCGTTAGGGACAACGCTTGGACCCGGCTCATCCACTGGCTTTGGAGGTTCATGTCCTGTTTTATCAATCCGCAGAAAGATGTCCAATGTCTGTGTGTCTATCATCCATTCACTGATGTTTTTTTTAAAAAAGTGAAGCGACAGACTGAGGATGGCATGTTTCCAAAGCATCAATCAGTATTGCACTTTCAGGCACGTTTCCTGGTTTGTGAGTTTATGCTTTGAGGAAGGAGCTTGTAGTCAATTGTTGCAAGAGCAGTGTGGCTCCTTTAAGAGGGTGTGGTTAAGCGAAGGTGAGGGATCTGTAAGTTTTGCATGTGTGGAGAGACTGGAAGAGAGCTGGCAGTTAGCAATTAGTTTAGCAGTTGAACGCTTGTTTTGTTGAACTGTGCTGACTTAAGCTGTTGGTAAATTAAGGCGGCAGCTTCAAAATGACAAGGTGGAGTCACCCATGTCCTGTTTGACAACTGCTGGTTAAGTGAAGCAGACACTTCAGCCCTGTTTCCCAACCACGATCTGAATCCAACACAGGAAACAGCTAACAGCTAACACTAACACGATGTTGTTATGCAAGCAGTTCCACCTGCAGAATCAAACCGATTTTTTTTTATAACAGAAGACATAAAATTATTTTTAAATCAATAAAATACTATTTAAATCAATATTTTTTGTAATCTCATTGATTTGTTTGGTAAATAGCCATGTGATAAGAGTGATAATGTCAAGTAAGCAGGTCATTTATTGCAAAAAGAACCTTGAAAGGGTGATGCAAGACCCCTCCGCTTCCAGCATCACCCTGTCAGAGTTCCTCTCACATTCATAACCTGCTCACTCCACACTATCCCTTACTTATACATGTTTTTGATGTGTTATCATGCATTATAGAGACTGGCTTCATAGAAAGTATTACCAATAGTCCTTAACAATTGTAAATGGAGCATGCAGGTTGCAATTGTTGAGGACAAACTAAGGTTATGCTATCGCATACCAGCCTGAAATTTCATAATTTTAGAAACAAGGCAACATGGCCTGCAGGGGGTCAAATTTTGAGGGCACAAAGGCCACATGCCAGGGCATCAAGGCCATAAGGTTAAAAGAGACATAGTTGACATAATTGTATCTAGCTTACATGTTTTGTTGGTCATCGGGTTTATGTACAGGATTGTTTCTTACTTAGAATTTGTCAAGAACATAAAATGATTACGTTGATGACATTATTTGCAATAAATCAATTACATTCTGAATTTCACTGTCTCTTGTGTATTTTTATGTTAAAATCAAACATTGCACATAGATGTGCACCAGTCAAAATGTACTGCATTGTGAATGATTACGCCCAACCCATCAAGAACAACAAAAACAAAATATCAGTGCACACAAAAATATTACATACAAAAGCACCTAAAATGCCACAGTCCCATAGTTCCCACAACATAAATCATGACTAAAAATTCCACTGTAGGTGTCCTTTCACACAGTCATTAAAGCTGGGGTAGGCAACTTCTGGAAATTAAGCTAGCTGTTAGGAGCATGAGACTCCTAAGGAAGCAACTCTGCTGCACCCTCCCCTCCCTGTTCTTGCTCAGGCTCACGTCTTAATCGGTTTGTTGTTGTTCGATCTTTTACAACCCGTTCATACCAACGATTCATGATGAGACGAAACGGTTGCAGGGAAAGTTGCAGCGGTGGAATCCGTCATGTCTCAGCTCCACTCAAGCCGGCTGACGGTGTCGCCTGCAACTCAACTGGGCAAGTTGCCAGAGGCCACTTTTAGAACGCGAGGCACGTCACAGCCGATCTCCTTGGATTGTTTATTGTTTATTCGGATCCCCATTGAATTATCATTGAACTATTTTAATATACTGCCAGCATTAGGCTTGTCTCATATTCTCAACAGCTATTCCATACAACCAATGTAGATAATACATCATTAATTTAAAATCACAGACAACTTAAAATCTATAAACATTATAGGAAAAACATTTAATCCAAATGATTAAAATAATATTTGAAATAAAAAATTTTAAAAATAGCAATGTCACTTGTAGCCAAAAAGCGAAGTGTAGAATAACCAATAGGAACACACACTCCCTGAAATGACCCATGATTGGCCGAACAGTGCCCATCACTTTCTTTATTTGTAAAAGCCTGAATACAGAGAAAAGGAGAGGTGCAGCAGTGTAGTGTTCTTTCAAATCAGCTGAATTGCAAAAATGCTGGAAGGTTATTTTGGAATAACCACATTGATCCTCTGCATGCTTTCCTCTGAGCTTTGAGCTCCCAGAAGTAGATGTCATGCCCTGTGATTGATTAAAAGTTGTCATTCACTTCACCTGCCCAGGATGATCGCTTGGTGATCAGAGGCCAGCTCTCCATTGGATCCTGCAACTACATGGTCTTTCCTGCCCTGACCCAGGAAAGACCAAAGTTGCCAAAGTTGCCAAATGCACAACCATGGACATCATGAGGACGGTTGACATTAAAATGATGAAAGAGGAGGGCTCAAGCTAAGTCAAGCTAATAGAAAAATATGTACCCACAGGTGTCCAATCTGTGCAAACTGAAATTAATGGACTCGGACAAATGCAACTTAATAAGATGGTAAAAAGTAATCTCTTACAAGGACTGCTCTTGCCTTGAATTTGAGCATCTGTCTTCTTGACCTCATGAGCACAATTTATTTCTATGATCTTTTCCACTGAAGGAAATTAGACCAGATTTTTTTTAAAGACTTTTTTTCCCCCAATTTGAGAGAAAGGTTAGTACAGGAATAAAAATCAATTTTTTGGTTAAGGATGTTTCCTTAACGTTTATGCTTTCATGCTTCCCTTGTACAGTAACACTCCTACCACAAACAGTTAAAGAAGTGATTACACTGCGCTAACTGGAGAAAAATTCCCAAAATAATGTTAAAAAAAAAAAAAAAAAAAATCACAAATTTCCATTCTGTCATAATTCTGTGAATTCATTCAAGCTTAATCTCTCCTCTGTTAAGATAAATGCCCCTGACCCGGACAGTCAACTTACCTATTTACACAGACACTGGCTCGCCTCTGATGCAGCTTTGATACTACCTCTATAGGCAGATCAGTAGCAGATTGAAACTGTCCCCAAAGTCGCCTCCATAACTTTCATACATATTGTGAGGTGGGGGACAAGCACACAGAGGCTGCCTTGAAAAGGCCTGTGAAGG
Source organism: Naso thynnoides (assembly GCA_029783665.1). Taxonomy (NCBI): domain Eukaryota; kingdom Metazoa; phylum Chordata; class Actinopteri; order Acanthuriformes; family Acanthuridae; genus Naso; species Naso thynnoides. The sequence continues at coordinate 19,738,984 of JAQLOL010000008.1, forward strand.
GGAAGAGACTCAGCTTGCAGCACAATGAGTCTCTGTTGAGGCTAACTACTGTAAGCTGTAAGGAAACAACTGCCGACTTGACCATGACAGGTACCTTTGTATTTCAAAATTAAATGTGCAAATTCAGCAGCTGTGTAATAGTAACATGGAATCACTAATGTTATATCAAGTCTGAAATCTAACGTTACCAGCCATTTTCTTATTTTAGCGACACTTGGTTGGTAGCTTTGGCTAATTTACAACTCAAGTAAAGTTATGTGAAATTTTACACTGATTAGTAAATAAACGTTAAAATTTGACAGGCACCATTTTAGGCTAACGTGAGCCAACCTTGGTGAGCTGTATGTATGATTTTCATAAACAAGCAGAGGAAAGCACTTTAATTGACAAGCCACAGGTGCCATTAAACATTAACTGACTGAGGTGGCCTGTTTTTTTTAACTTAAGTTAATCTAATCGCCGTTGTTTTTAACTGTTGTCCCCCTTCTCGCGCATGGCTATTTGTCTGAACACATAATGCGCAATGTGTGGCTATGACTTAACCACTTTTACAGGTGGCTGGGGTCAGCCAGGATTGACTGGGCCTTTTTCAGGGTCATAACCTTGTACAGACTATGAAGGTCACTTAAAGTGTTGCGTGCAATTTTGTAGCAAACCTTAACTACACTCTTTAAGGCCCGAAGCACGTCCTGCTGTGTGAACAAACAGCTAAACTGCAACAAAAGTTTACCTTATTGTGCTGTAACTGTGTCAACGGCTCCTTCAAAACAGCTTTTAGCTTATCTAGGTTGTACAAAGTTAATGGGAGTAGGAGAACATGCTAATACACACCACAAGCTATCAGGGTGAACTGTGCTGAAAAAATTGAAACACCTTGAAGCTGTCTTTGGCTTAACAACAGCAGTTCTTCACACAGGTCTGTGAATCAAATGAAAATACCACCGGAACAAGCTACGAAGTGGGCATGCTAACTGCTAAACAGGGCAAACTTTTTACCTTCACTGATCAAAAAAATTTCAGAAGGGGCCGTAAGCACTCGGGCATTTTTACGTTTTCGAATCTGGGCCTCTTTGAATAAAATTTGGACACGACTGCTTTAAACCATATACGTAAAAACACCTACAATGTATGAATAAACCCTATTTTCCTTCATTTGAAGATAGTGCTGATCATTCAGTTGTATTTTTGTATTCCTTTTTTTCTCTCCTATCTGTCTGCTGTCCGGGTGTCTGTCCCTGTTAGTTGCCGGGAAGCCGAAACACTGGAGCGGGATGGGAAAGGAGTCATTCTTCCAGGAATGGGAGGGGACAGGATTTTTTCTTAAAATCTGTCATGAGATTGGGACAGGACAAAAAGATTTTTGTGGGAGTCGGAAGGGACAAGAGGGAAAATCCAGTCTTCCACTACAAGATTGTGACACTTCTGACACTTTTGCTTGAAAATTGTCCATCGTTCCACCTTCAACTTCAAGACCTTTTTGAGTGTACAACCACTAAATCATATGGCACTGCATTTTGCCACAACTGTAGTGTAAATGCACTTCCCAATCAAAATATTAACTGTGAAATATGTGAAAGTATGCAAATTGAAACCCTGTCACAGGAGCTTAGGTTTAATATGAGGCTTAGAGGGACCCAGTGGAGAATTTTGTTGGGGAGCTGGGTGGATTGGACAACAGAATCTGCTTTGTGCTTGAATTCATTTGCCACCACCTACTACATATTTGGAACAGAAACAGGAAGGATGCAAGAGACACTGTATTGATTAAACAATATTGCAGTTGTGTATTATTAACATGATATCAATTAATATACTTTTAAAATACTGTCAGTACTGGTTATCATGGGCATCCCTTGTACTAACTAGTTTTGCACATCATAATTTTTAACACAGTAATGAATGTCTTGACACCACTGTAAGATTTGCCCCAGCAAAAATTTGAAACGAGTATGTTTACATGCAAGATAAGTCAAGCTATGGCTATAACTCAATTAGGCCATTTAACTGGATTACTGTCCTTGTCCCAGTACACAAGCGCTGAGGGAGAATGGTTTTATTGTCTGACTCCACTACAATAGGCGGTGATTTGTCCCGTTCAGCTAATTGCTAATGGACCTTCCTCCGGTTAGCCAAACAAGCTACAAACAAGTTAGCTAGGTAGCGGAATCCATGTTGAACAGTGAAAACATGGACAATTTAACACACTTCGTAGCTATGCTTTACTGTTGGTACAAATCCAGTGCCTGCCTTCCCTCATGCTTACAGGATTCTTGTTTCCTCTCTGCTTTTTCTACAAATTTATGCTGTTTGAGTTCTGGGTCAAAGACGCTGCAGAAACCATCAATCATATGCAGTCTGCTGAGGCCGGTCTGAGTCCGGTTTCGGAATAATTAGACTCCAAATTGTGTCTTGTGGGTGGTTTAGCTTGACTTTAAGAAATCAGAATTAGCACAATTTCAGTTGCACTAACATGTTTACATGCATTTTAAAAGTCCTGTTATAGTCGGACTAACACCATAAAATTGTTTTCTCTCACTTCATGTAAATGCACTGAGTGTGATCTGATCAAGACTCTATGTGGCCCACAAACTTTCCACCTTCCCTCAATCAACACCACTCTGCTCTGAATCTCAAGTCCAGTCGATACATCTCTTCTGGAAAATGAGGAACATTTCTGGCCCTACAAAAAGGCTTTCTCTCAGCAGGTATCAACGGCAGTAGGCCTTGTTTGGAATGAGACAGCGGCTATTGTCGTAGAAGCACAGTAGGAAAGACAGCCCATAATGATAGGGGAAATGGAACCAAGCGCACTAAATGTCACACTTAGTCTCTGGGGCGTTGCACAATGCTCAGCCTGTTGGTGGACCCGTTCAGAGCCAAGACAGGCCGACAGAGAGCAAAGTAGGGGAGCTTGATGGAAGGACGGAGAAAATAAGTAAGTGAGTGACCATGTGTATGTATGTGCGTGTCTGTATTGTCTGCGTGGTTGTGAGCATGTCTTGCCTACTTCCATCTACCAAATCTCTCGGTGCTTCTAATTCATAGTGACCTCTCCATTGTTAGGGAGCAGATGAGCTGGGTCCGATGCTACAATGATTGAATGGAGTCCACCGGAGATGTCTCTCTGTTTTCTACACTATTCCCCTGGCTGTCTCCCTTCATTCTCATCCCAGTGCATTGTTAGAGCAGAGGTGCCCGGGCAAGACACACACACACACACCCACACACACACACACACACACACACACACACATACATATATAGTGCCTAGGGCAAAGAAAAGAGGCAGAGCGAGGGGTCTTTCTTTATTGCTCTGATCAAAACATTCATCCATCCTATCCGTCGCTCTCTCCCTCCCCTCTATTACACCCTCCTTATTAAATCATTCCCCTCCTATTTCAGCTGGATTTATCCATAAGTATTACCTTGCCCCCAGACTGAGTGTGAAGCACACAGAGGTTCACACTCACTCACACACACACACACAAATCTCAATTTCAGGCAAATTTGCGCATATAGTACATTTCTCCCCTTTTCTTCTTTGAGATCAATTAGATGGAAGTAGGAGTGTGAAGAGGTTGCATGAAACAAGCATTGACCTTGACACACACTCTACATGACACTGCCAAACGAAGCACACACATTTCCATGCTCCCTACATACAGTAAGTCCGTTCTCATGCAATCATCCAAGTTGGTGAGGGAGGCAGAAGAGGATGGGAGGAGATTCTGAGCTCTTTCTGTAGAAATGGGTCAGAGAAGTGGAATTAGACTCCTCCGCACTGCTACAAGTACTTGTCAGCGCTTCTGGATATTTCTTGCAAATCGACAGGGTCTCCATTGTGAATGTCTTGGGGAAAGTTTAAATGAGAGCAAAGGATGAAGCAGGGAGCAGTGAGGTTGCTGAGGAGGCATAAAATAGTACTCGGGGGTCTCAGCCGTTGCGTTTGAGGAATTCAGTAATCCAATTACCTTGTAGAGAACATATACTACTTTAGGGTACAGGCAGTGCAGATGTTTGTGAGCAAGCACATACGCACACACACACACCAAACACAATACTTCAAAGACACTCGCTTCCCAATGCAAGATAATGGAACACATGGTCCCCATGCGGTTTCAAATGCATACATTATCTTTGCTGTAACATACACAAAGACATAATAAAGTCACTATCTCAGATAGGGTCAAATGAGCAAATTTGTACTTTTCTGGAAGGTCGATTGTTTTATCAAAAGAGAGAAAGAAATAATAGTGTAAAAACTGTGCACCAAACACCCACAAGAGCAATAAAAGAATGTAAATGTGTATGAAAGTTGATATCAGACAAATTAGATGTAGTAAGTTATGTCATTTCTAATTACATGGAAGAAATTCAAGTGTTAAGGAAGTTACAAAATCACCTGAATGACAAATACAGTTGGTTAAAATATCAGGCAAAGCAAAGCCAATTTTTTTTTTTTATATACAGTGCCATTCAGACACAGGGCAATTCAAAGTGCTTTACAAGGCATAGAAAAAACATCAGATAGAA
>JAQLOL010000008.1:19787438-19804213 GCA_029783665.1 Naso thynnoides
TTTTCTCCGGTCGCTATTTAAAGCTATCTTTATTTATTTTAATTTAAATTTTTTTTTTTTTTTTTTTTGACAGGGTGTTGATGGTGGTTAGAGCGTGTCTGTGCTGTCGGGCTGAGTTATCCTTGTAAAGCTCTGGGCCTGATTATCCTGCAATGACTCATCCAGGGAGAGAGAGAGAGGTGAACTCAGTGCACAAGAACCCAACAACCAGGCCACTGGTTACATAGCTATAAACAGAGAGAGAGGACTAAGGGAAGTAGGCCTTGAAATGCATCAAACGGTGCAATCCCCAGCATGAGCATGTGAGAGCTCGACTAGAATGAGGACAAATCACACACAAGTTTTCATCGCACCAGACACATGAGCAGACAGACAGACGTCTCCCATTTAACCTGCGTCTTTTCTAGCTTGTTTATCGTGGCTGTGCAAGATGTGCTACCGAATGTCGGCGTTTCCAACATGATTCTCACCGAGCGGTACATGTCAGGTCATATAATTAACTTGCTATTGTAGTCTGTAATCACAGAGAGAGAGGAAAGTCACAAAAACAACAGGCTGTGTCGGACAGAGCTGCAGCCGGCAGGCTTTGTTGATGCGGCGAGAGCAGCGTTCGTTGGGATAAAGTTGCATAACATCTCCTGCGCCCCGCTAAGGAGGGGATGCTGGGTTGTACATTAACTTATTTTGTGCATCGTGTAACCCTTATTTGTTGATTCGTTAGCGTACTCCAGGTCAGAGGGTAATAAGTGCGCAACAAAGAGTCTCTGTTTTTTTTTCTTCAACTTCTTCAATCAATACCAAAACAGCACGGCAGATTACATCCAACTTGCAACTTGACCTCAAGCACATGTTACTCTGTTCTGTTACACCTAAACCTGTCCTCCATGAAACACAGCAGCTCGGAACAAATATTCTCTCTAGGACGGTGGACATAAAATCAAACTTAAAGTGACACGTGAATAAACAAATAAAATAATAATTAAAGTGTCATATATTAATGCCTACCTAATTATGTGTTTAACTGGAAGTACATAATAATGCTTTGGGAATAATTCCTTCTGAAATAATGCAGTATACCACAGTGTACTTAAATAATAAATAAATAATATACTGTGTACAGTATAGCACTGGTGCTATAGAGGTTGATGGTTTTAAAGCATGGGTCAAAAATTTAGTAGCACTATAAGACATCTCCAAAATCTCTAAAAACAACCACAGATTGTGCAGTTCATCACACAAACAGGTCTGTGACTGGCCAAGGACATGAATCTTGCATTTTTCTTTGTTTGCACATATTGCCATCAATATGTTACACAGATTTTAGTTTGGTTCATGGTTTATTTCTCCTTTTTTCCCCATTTTAAACCTGAAAATAAGCTTCATTTAGTGTTTCCCTGCGGTTTATTGGTTGGAGGCGGGGGGTAGGTGACTCGTCAGGAGGGGGGCATCCAGCCGTGTACTTGACACGACGAGAGAGGGTAACTTCATCTAATGGGTGATATGTTTTAATGACTGACCGGAATTATTAAACACTTAAAGGAATCATATCTTACAAGCCTTTACTTAAAAAGGCCATATTATGCTCATTTTCTGGGTTTATATTTTATTCTTGGTCACTACTAGAGCAGGTTTACATACTTTGACGCTCAAAAAACTCGTCTGTTTTCTCATACAGCCGAATGCAGCAGCCCCTTTTTTCCAGGATTTTGGCCTCTGAGACGCTCTTTTTTAGCTCCTGCCCCGCCTCTTAAGGCTTACTCTGCTCTGATTGGTCAGTTCAAACACATACCTTCCACATGAACCTATAGAGAAGCTCAGCACACTCTGACACACTAATGGTCTGAGATTTAAAAAACCTGATGAGGAACCTGATGAACGGAGCATTAAGAGCCATTAGAAACACTCACAGGGATTACTGCTACATACCCCTTACCTCATTATTTTATACTTTGGCATCATTTAAAATGGCAGATTGACTTTGTAACATCATTTATAGGTTGAAAGAGACAGAGAGGCATAATATGACCCCTTTGACTACGGAGCATACCGGCTTTGTCCTCAGCTCTTGTTACTGTCAATCAAAAACTTGCCTTTTAAAACAAAAAAACATAGTAATGTTAGTGTTGATATAGCCAAGTGTGTGAAGCATGAATAAGCCACACCATCATCAGGAACAAGAGAGCGGAGCAGGGTCATTGCTCAGGACAGCAAAACACCTAACAGACCCTCAGGTTGAGATGAAAAAATAAAATTAAAGTGCATTTAATTCCAGAAATAAAATATTTTCTACCTTTCTTTTAAGAAGGCGCGGCTGCTCGTCGAAATGAAAGGTAGAGGAAACACCTGGACGCCGTGAGGTTAAGGGGATTGTACGCTAAGAATTGTGGGATTTTGAGTCCAGTGTATGGACTTTGTGCATATGAAGAACTGTTGGAAAGACTACAGCTGCCAAGTAGGATAGCGTGGCGCATCAAAAAAACAAAAAAAGTTTTTCCTCTCACACACAGGTTGTCGCACAGGTGCTTCTAAAATGAATTCATTCATCCCACACACAGATTATTTCAAATATATGTCGTACTTTACAGCTCTGGGGTGACATTAAGGATGGGGAAGACGGCGGGGGTTGAGTGGCAACATACCTTCACACACACGACTTTCTATATAAGCATTCACACTTAGAGTTCCTTTAGTTGATTACATTTAGAAAAGCTTATTTATTTGAAAAGCTTTTCCAGAGAATTTCACTATTAAACACAATATTTTCCATTCAAGCTCTCAGATTTTTCTCTCTCTTTAGTAAAGAGTCTATAACTCGAGTGGGTTTTGTGTACACTTCCTACTCATGCACACGATGTATTCACAGCACTCACAGCGTATACACTCACAAACATATGCAAACACCGACAGGACTGTTGAACCATTTCCAACAGTCAGAGTTTGTTTTGTTTCATTTTGTAAGCCTGGAGTGCTCACATTGTTCTCTGCTGTCCTTCTACACTCTCAGCATGTTTGTGTTTCAGTTAAATTAAAAAAAAAAAAAAAATCCCATAGGAGCATTCGAAGTACTCAACTTATATTTTGCCCAAGTAATACTTGCTCTATTTGAGCTGGATATTTCAGAGGCCGTTCCAACTTATGGACATGAACAAACACGCACATACACACTCACACACATATCTGTTGAGCTTGATTGAACTGGACTGGCTGGCGTTCTCACAGCGTTAACTGTCACCACAGTGAGAGGTCAAACAGAAACAGTAACACAGCTTATATAAGTCACAATAACAGGAGCAGGGGGGAGAGAGGGCAAGGAGGATATGTGTGAGTGTGTGTGCGTGTGTGTGAAACTCAGTGTGTGTGTGCAAATAGGTTTTCAGAGAAGCAGCTAGTTTTCTTGCAGATTTTCCCAGAAATTGTCAAAATAATTTGTGAAAGCAGTAAAATATTACACCAAGACACACGTTGCTTCTTCCATATCATCATTAAATCAAATTTTATTCTCAAAGAATTACTTTAACATATTAGTCCTCCCCTGTGTCTCGCAGGAAATCACCTTGCCTAAATAACACCGAGGCTTAAAGCCAAACTTAAAATTTGAATTCTCTTCACTTTTGGTGGAAGCGCAGAATGCCAGCATTGCAAAACAAGGAATGCAGTCCGCAAACATGCCAGTCAGAAATTACAGATGTGCTCGTGGTGACTTCGTTTGACATTTACAGTTGCAAAAAGCTCGATAAGTTGAAGCTCTGCTGTTAAAATAGCATTACATTTGTTAAAAAGCACGTTATGGCCTGTTGAAGATTTAAAATTTGGGACTTGACTTTTTCCGACCTCTGGAAAGCACAACAACAACAACAACGAGGACAAGTTGTCATCACACCAAACACACAAATAGACAGACATCTATCATTTACCCTGCCTGTTTTTAACTTGTCATAGCCGAGCATGATGGACTCTCTGACTCTCCAGTCGTTCCAGCGTTCCAAGTGGTACATGTCAGATCATGTTAATATTGCTATTAGGTATCATCAAAAATAGGAGGAAAATGAAAAAAGTCTTCAAAATCTTCAAAAAAGAAACCTTTAAAAAGAAAAATTAGAATTTAATTTTCTAGTTGATCACTACAAACTGTTATAATATTGCTGACTGTAAAAGTAATAGGGCCTGAAAGACATGAAATTTTGGGGGCTGACTCGTGTAACGATATTAGGGAGCAACAAGATTCTGACATCCGATATAGAGTGACTAAGAAAAGTCACACCCATTCCAATGGACCCCATGGGACCTTATTTTGTAAACCCTTGCTGCCTATCTGTATTATGATATTTGTCAATTTAAAAGATAATTTTGCAAGTCAACAAAGTTGCAGTTTATCACACAACTGTTAAAGAATAAAACTTTGAAAATACGTACTTAGAAAGAAGACGCACCCGATCCTCGCAAAGTGACATTTTAACAATGATCTCTTACGGAACCAACTAATCTCTGTTTGCTTAGCTGCAGCTCTCAACATAGCCTTACCTGAAATGTGAGGGGAAAAATGAAAATTTTTATGGATTTTAAATCATTTTCCCTCATTCTGAAGGAACGAAAGAAACTGTGCTGAAGTTACAGCCACCTTAGCGTTGGTGACGTATATTGCGCGAGACAAAAGACGTCGTTCATTCAGCGTTTTCAGAAAAACTAAGTGGCAGCTAAATATCTTCATGCCAAACAGCAAATTTATTGATTTGTGAAACTACCTTTTAAAATACTAAACACTATATTAGTGACTGAGGGCACAATTTAAACAGGGTCAAAAAACAGTTTGTCCACTGACTAATGTATAAAATTTTTCCAAAGTAAGGTCACATGGGGTTCATCAGAACAGAACCACTCTATATTGACCAATATTACATATTATATTGGCTTAATATGGTTTTCAAATACTTGTAATAAAGATTGTATTGAATTCATTATATCATACAATTAAGTAAACGTTATTTCAAACGTCTGTGCACTGAACAGAAAACACTTCACTTATCAGTTACTAAGTATCGGCTGCCCTCTGCTGGACAAACTATGTAATTACATGACCTCAAATCACTAGTCCAAGCAATTTTTCAGCCTTGAAAAACAGCTTCAAAATCATTTAATATTGGAGAACAAATAAGCTGATAATTAGACATCTGCAACAGGCCAATTTTGGCTGATAATAGTGGCAAACCGATATATCAGTTGTGCCCTTAGAGAAACTCAATATGATGGACAAACATGCCATTGAAATACTTAGCATGAGTAAAGGAATGTAAGGAAGGAGGTTATGAAAGGAAGAAAAAAATACAATCTGGAAAGTCCAAGACAGATTTAGAAAGACAGTCTACAGGGGAGGGGGTGTAACGTCACATCACAAGAGGACAGAAGGCCAACAGAGGGAGAGAGAGGGAGAGGTGTAGAGAGGCAAGAGAGGGAGGGAGGGAGATTTTCTATAAGCAGAAGCTAAAGAGGTCAGACTGTTAGTTTCTGGGTCAGAGCGCATTAAACAAGCAGCCGTACTGAGCCGTCGTCCACGGCCCCTTGGCGTCGCAGCAATGTGGACAGGCTTCTACCAACTGTGACCACACATTAGGCTCTGACTGCCAGCCATACAGATACTGCTCAGGGCATCAACACATAAAGTTGCCCTTTACTGTAATCCACAGCATAAATGGACACACACAGACCTACATCTAAGAAGCCGGCAGCCAGCAGTGGGCTGTGTGCACTGACTGGCACGAATGTTAACCTTAACTCTCATCAGTAATGGTCCCACGAACACCGCTGAAGGCATAAACATTGGGAGGTAACACATACAGGACATGGTATGGAATATATGTGACACGAGAATTATTTGCAACGAACTTGTCAGCAGGACACACCACATGAACTAGTTTATCTTCAGACATTTCTTAGGTTGATCAGCCTGTGACTCATCTGAGAGGCAAGCTCGAACTTTGCCAATCCGTCTTTGGTGGTGAAATGTCATCCAACCACACTGATGGCAGGAAAGAGGGACATGTTGAATGTTCTTGCCAAATTAATCCCTATCTTATATGAAATAAGTTGCTGTTGATAATATAAATCGACGCTGTGATACAGAGCATGTGAGCGGAGCGGAGTGGTGAGCAGAGCGTGACGATTCTGAACTGAGCGAAAAGCAGCTGGAGCGCTGCCTCATCTCTCACACCACCCCGCTCCAAATTTGCTCTGGTGCTGCTCACAGTATGAGATGAAAGCGTGCCTGACCTGGGGTTCGTCTGTGTATTGTGCCATATACCCCACCCACACTATTTTCTGTCTCCTGCACGCTGCTGCAGCTCTATGGACTTCATAAAGTACCCTAATAAAGTAAACTGGGAAGCAGATAGGTGGATTATTCCTGTTCCTGTGACAGATGATAATAATGTCGTACTAGGAAAAGAGTGCAGAGCAGGTGTTAGACGAGCTCAGTGAGGTGAAATCTGAGTTGAGTACTGAACAATACTGAGGCTACATCCTCATTACTGTGTCTTATATTAAAGATCTAGGGGTATCGTTCCGAAGAGTACCGTGCCGTGCCAAACTGAACTGTACCGCTCAGTGGAAACGAGGCTTTATAAAGATTTGTTGAAATCAAAGTTCTGCGGCTATATAAGGTTTCAACTAAAAGCCCTTGCAAAAGCCAGTAAGTTGACCCTGAGTTTAGTATGTCCATGCCCAAAAAAGAATTTTCATGTTAGTTTTAGCTTCCAGTAGTCCTTTTTTGTTATGACCCAGCTCTAAATGGAAGAAATTTTACATTCAAACACTAAAAAAATCACTAAATATTGGCAAAAGCATCAGGGCTGCCTTTTGACTCCTCCTGAATAGCATTCCGTTCATTCGCCATCACAGGCCAAATGTCAGGATATTTGAATGCAGCTATGACAGAACAACCCATGTCACTTTCACCTCATTCATAAACCACGCTCTGGGTAAAGAGCCAAAATGTGACTCACAAAAAAAGAGGAATAATCTTTCAAGGACAAATAATAGACCCAACTGAAGTGAAAGCAGCCATTAGACAAAAGAGACAAGAGAGAGCAAGAGATAGAGGCAAATATCTTTCCAATTATCAGCTCCGGCGCATGTTCTTAAGAGCGAGCAGAAAGGACAGGTTATTAAGCTTTAATGCATCACAGCATAGCACCATTCAAGGCCTTCTCCCTCATTAGACCTACCACCAGCCTCACAGTGTGTGTGTGTGTGTGCGCGCGTATGCACGCATGTGTAAGTACATGTTCACAGCTAAGCACCTCACATACAACACTAAACACTTAAACACTGGTAATGAGAGTGTGAGTGCTGGCTAGTCCACTTACAGAGGGAATAATTGCAGATTTAGCCAACAAGGGCATTTTCATTCCCTTGTATAGACGGGATTAACGAACATATAGAAAACAGGAGTCACATTTTCCTAATAAAACCACTCAACAGGAGAGAAAATGCTGTTGGAGCCATGCCCAAAGAATGTATACAATATGTATGGAAGCATTGGATAAATCCTTGAGATTTAATCACATTTTCTGGATGTAACATTTTTCTCAGAGGGAGGACTGGAGGTAATGCTTATTGAAAAACACCGCCGAGCAACCCAACCATTCCCTGTGGAATAAAGGCCTCACTTCTGACTGCCATTCATCGCCTTTTCAAAGCAAACAAACGATGGCATTTCGGTGGATGATATATTACCCAGGTTGTTGTCTGAGTACTAGTGCGCAGTGCTGGTTGAATCCTCAAACAGTTGATTCTCTTTATTGCAAATCCACAAAATAATATCAGAGGGAATCTATCTGCCCATAAAGCTTTATTCCTCTCTATAAATAAGAGCCTCAAAGAATATTAGGAAGAACAGAAAGGGAGTGGAAAACAGGAGCCACTGATAAACTGGGAGGGTGCGAAACTTGGAGCCACTCGGCATGCTGGGACGTTTACGCACACAGGGGCCACCATATGAGCACATTAGCAGGACGAAGCGCTGTCTAACATCCAATCCAAGTCCCTCGGATCAATGAAGAAGTATTGGCCGTGGTGCTTCTGTTCAGTCAGCCACTAACTCTCCTTCTGTCCGTTTCTGCATCCAGTGATCATCACCATGTGTGCGCACCGTGGCCCCGAGTCTGATGAGGATGATTTTCCATAGATGGGATGATTAATGTGCCTGCTCTAAGATGCTGAGTGAGATTGATGCTGCCCGCCATCCCCTCCATGCCTAATCTTTCATCCTTACAGTAAATATGACACAATGTCCATATGCAAGCAAAAACTGCCTGATTACAAACAGCTTGCAAGCCCTCGTCCCTTTTAATGATTACATCCAAAGGCACTCTCGCAGTCAAACGGCTGTTTCCCTTAATGAAATTAGCCAATCGCACTATCTTCTTCCTCTGCGAACGAGGTAAGGAGTTTCCACAGGGGTCACTCGGCTAAGTAACCCTCGTTAAGCAACTCTAATGCAAATGAGATGCAAATCTGGCTAAAACGGAACACTGGTTAATTTGGCCTCCTGACATTGCAAACAGTCACTGGGGGATCCGATGCAAATTACATGCAAATGACAACTGACGGTCTTTGTCTCTATTGGCTAAAGGGTAGGAGCCTATGGGTGCAAGTTCACGTCTGATTTTGTCTATGCAAATATTTGATGTAGCCAAGTGGAACTAAAGAAAGTAAATACCCACTGGAGAGAGGGGTGGAGGTTCACGACAGGTCAGGAGGCTGTCATCACAACAGCTGAAGCATTATACACCCACATGGTGCAGCCCGGTGCAGGAGAGGAAAAATACAGACCTCAAACCAGAGAACAAGAGGCAAGTACACATTACACTCCAACCGCTTCGCATCTAGCAAAGCCAGGACCCAGCTGTGTGTCATCCAGCCAACTCCTACATCATCTGGAGCCATGTCTCATATATTCACTTCTGAGATCGAGGCCTACTGAGCCCACATATAAATATGGCGGTCTGCTCAGTGTCGCATTAACACTGACAGAAGGTGTTTCCGAAGCCAAAGCCCTCTGTGCAGAGGTCAAGCCCTTAAACAGACAAGCTCCGAAAGAGGATGTGACAGAGGAAAATCACTTTCTCTAATGCTAACGCCGTACACTGTCCTGCGGTATGGATTCCTGCAGTCCATTGATCGCTCTCCATCCCCACTCAACCATCAACAGGAGTGGAATATAAGCGCCAGTTTCTGCTATGAATATTTTTAGAGTAACTACTGCTTTTCCTCTTTGTGTGTACATTTTGAATCCTGCACTTTCTCATATTCTGGAGCTCTATACCTACTTACGTTTCCCATGTCAGGTTCCTCCTTCATCAAAGCCCACACTTCAACGACACATACGTAATGACAGGTTGCCAGATCTGTCTCCATTCTTGGCAACACCAAAACTTCAGCCTTATTTTTTACAAATTTAGAACAACACAACTTGATTGACAGAAACCCAAAGCTTGTTTGGCACTGGACAGTTGTGTCGTTGAGATCTGGGGAGGGAATGTGCAGGTGTGCTAAAGTGAATCCTCTGTAAACTCCTTTGGGGAAGACATGCTGTCTAAGTTCACTACAAGGCTTCAGTTCTCTTAAGGTCAACCCCTAAAGTGATGAAGATGAAGAACGAGTCATGTGGATGTTACCTTGGATTACTAAGTAACTGAACAAAACTTTGTTTATGTGTCCTAAAAAGGAGAAATCCACAAACATCGTCCTCAAGTGACCTAAGTATTCTTTCCAGAGCTTGCCAGAGTGTGACAGTAATAAGATATGCTTTGAGAGAGAGAAAGAGACTGAAGAAAAAAGGAAACAAACAGTTTTTGTATGGCCCTCTCCAAAATGAAATTTGCTGTGAAATCATTTAACTTCAATGGAATCAATTTTTTTTTTGTCAACTTCATTTTTAAGGAACTGTAATATAATTTTCACAGTCTGCACATTTGATTTACTGCAAAACATCCAGATGGTGCTGACCTTTGAGAGAACAAAGCTATTATAGTTTGTTAGCTCTGCTGCAGCATTCACTTTAATTTAGCCCTCAGACTGTGAAGCAAAAACTGCTTAAAGTGAGAGGACAGGTTTGCAGAAAACTGTCAGACTGAGTTCGATAACACAAATATGAAGGACACAGCACTTTCTCATCATGAGCACATGAGCTGGATTAACAGCTAAAATGCTCCTAAAGGGCAGCACTGTTTCCACCTTATTTAGTCGAGTTGAAGAGTCAGAAGCGCAAGCTGTGAGTAACATTTTCTCAGTATGCTAGCTGTGTTTATTTTGTGTCAGTACCCGGACAAAAGGGACTGTGAGCGCAGCGGAGTGCAGAGGCAGGTATGGAGGTGGAAAAGGGGGAGGAGGAAGCTACACAGACCGTTTTGAGAGAATGCAGAATACTGAAGGCAGACAGAAGGCACAAGTCACAGCTCTCTGAAGATCTACAAACTTTTCTGTTCGATATGAGTCTAGATGCTCTGTAGGAGTCCAAAATCAAAATCAAAGACCTGAAGAGGAGTATAATATGTTCTCATCAAATGAAACCACACAGTATGGACAACAAAATGCTTTAAACCCAGTTGTGACTAGCACTAGCATGTTCCTCACCAAGCTCACCAAGTACAGTCGCCCTGTGCTGTGAGTATTCTCACTGTACTCGTGGACCAGGCCTAAACATTTTGTGGGACAGTTTGAGCTTGTCACGTGTCGGTTCAGGGTAAACAACTGCTGACTGTGCTTTGCATGGTGCTTTCAAGTACTGTTCACGAATGATAAACATTGTGTTGCATTCCATTTACAAGCAAATTTTCATGGACTCTCTTCTGCCTGTTGTGAATATGTGGACCAGTAGTGCAGGGAATTAAGCTAGCTGTAGCATGAGACTCCTAAGGAAGCAACCCCGTTGCACCTTCCCCTCCTTGTTTTTGCTCCAGCCTGCTCTTTACGTTGTTTGTTGTCACTTTCGCTTTTAAAGACCCCATGCAATGAAAAATTCATTTTCTGAGTTTTAATTCTGTGTCCACATATTAACGGACACAGGATTAAATATATATTACATAAAAGTCCTTTTTGTGTATTTTTACATCAAAATCTGGTCTTTTCTCTCAATGAAAAATATTTTTAATTTCTTGATGACTCATCCTGCACTCAGAGACGTTTCTATTTTTCATCTATTGAAAGTGCTTTCTCGATTTTTATAGACATGAGCCAACTATTGGTGTACATCAGCTCCATTGTGGAGATTAACCTGTGTTGTTTGTTCATGAGTAACAGTGTTGCCTTCGGCAATTAGTTCAAACAACAGCCTGACTCAGAAAACTTTTCATCCCCGTCCGATGAAATCCGTAGGCATAGGCAAAGTGGTGGCAAAAAGTCCTCCAAAGCAAAGATGAGGCTGTCACCATTAGCATTAGTGTTAGCAGATGTGGACGGTGGGCATAGTGCACAATCAGCCCTAGTGGCTACTGTGAATATTGATCAATATTTGCAACAAGTTCCTGCCTAGAGGCCTGTTTTTGCCATAAACACATCAACATGTGAAACTAAATTGCACTTTGACTTCCATTTATGGGGCCTTTAAGTCCAGTTTGCACCAAAGTTTCATGACGAGGTGAAAAGGTTGCAGAGAAAGTTGCATTGGAGTAAAGTGATTCGTCTCAGCCTGACTCAAGCCAACTAACAGTGTCGCCCACAGACACTTTTATTGCCAGAGGCCAGCTTTAGTACATAAGGCACATCATTTCTTTCACCAGCCAACCAGCTTGTGATTGGCTGGAAGTGATGTCACCTGGGCTAGCAAGAGCAGTGTACAACAGCCAATAGGAACAGGTGTAACACAATTATTTTTCCTTCAATCACGGTCTATATTTTCTAAAGCCTTAATACAGATCCAAGGAGAGGTGCATAAGTCTAGTGTTCTCTCGGACTCCGTGAATTACAATATGCTGAAATGTTATGGTATTTTTTGGGGATGACGCCAAAGATAAATTGCCTATCCTAGCTTTAATACGATACCTCCATTATCTAAATTTGGGGAGTGGCCGATAGCGACTACTAATCCAATACCAGTGCATATAAACAACAATTCCTTTAAAACGTTAGGTACAATCATAATTTGCATAAATGAAAAGATTTAAGTAGAACACTATAAAACAGTAGTAAAAGAGCAACTTAGAAACTAAAGTCTAGAATAATCTAATTCTTTACACTACACTAAAGGCCGTTACACACAGGGGATGATTTTTGAGATTAATTTGGACGAAAATATACTTTTTCAAACTGCTGTTTGTGTCATTAGTAAATCCACACAGAACGCAAATATTACACAGTGAAAAAATTAACCTTTTACTTTTTAGATCGAGGTCGATTTTTCCAAACATTCACCCAGCGAACAAACGCATCAATCAATCACAATGGTTGTGCAGAGCGGATGTCATGTCCCTATCCCACAACAACAACATACAACAGCTGACAAGCTCATCACCTGTGTCTCTCAGCACCAAGTGTTGTTTGATAATTAACACAAAGATTATAGAGACAACAATCTTAGACAACAAATGGCAGAAAATCACCTATCAGTCGGGCTTTAACGTTACCTTATGTAGTTTACGTTTGGATGAAGTAACATCAGCTAACGTATGTTAACGTATGAGAGGCTCTGTTAACTTTTCACCTGTCTAATCAAATGACTTACACCTGCCCGCCATTAATGCGTGTGATGTGTTGTGTTGGATTTTTACTCTGTACTTTCTGTTTGATGGCTGATAAGTTCTGTTATGTGTTTTGCTTAATATCGCATTTGTAACATGAGCCCACTTTTCCCTCTGCGGAGTGAGCTGTCAAAACTCTTCCACAAATTTGTATCCCTTTGTTTCTGTCGCGAATTCATGTTGCTGCCGGTGTGAAGAGTTTTGGATCCAAACATTTCGCGTATGAACAATTCGTATTTTTGTGTGTATTCGTTACGTCGCCAGTGTGTAATGGCCTAAGCTAACTGGGATGTAGCTAGGTACCGTTTAGCGGCTAAAAAATCACATGGTATCAAATTGGTGCATAGACTGAGATACTTGCCAATAGCTATACCAGTATTTTTGGCGGTATCAGACGCATTTTCCGATACTGGTATCAGTACCAGAACAATTCTACCCATTTCCTGCAGTTTAGCTTACTTATTTATATGAAGTTGATTCAATAATTCAGTTTTTTTCAGTGTTCCTAAGTGTTGTTGAAGTTTTTAAATTATAGATGATTTAATGAAACCCATATAATTATCTCTTTTTTTCTTACTCACCCCTCCCTTAACAAACCAAAGCAACTCCAAAGCGAACCAAACTGTGGCTCATGAGTCTAAAGCTGGACCTAACCAGGGGTTTGGTGAGTCCATGCACCTGCTGCTTTTACAGAGAGACTGAGACAAAGGATGTCTTCACATGGTTATAACTCTAAACAGTTTTAGACAGTCTCCTCACAATCTGTCATGCTGCTGTGCACAGAAAAAATGACGGACGTAGGATGTAGCTGCATGGTAAAAGCACTGATAGAGCTTGAGAGGGTATGCTGCAACATTAAAGTGTTCCGCACTTGAAAGTTGATTTCCTTTTTAATTTGTCTTAATAGGCGGTTGTTATCTTGAGAACAGACATTTTGTCATACTTTTGGACAACAAGGAAATCTCACAGATGTTTTTGTCTGTAAAGGAGAGTTGCTGTTACAATTAACGTGACAGACTGGAAGCAGACTCAACTGATGCTTGAATGAGATGACTGTAAATAAAGCTTACTAGAAAATGGAAGTAACTAGATGTTCCTGATGAAGCTGCTCCTCTACATCCCCGTCCATTAGTGCTGATCGGGCCACGGGTTTGCACTGATTATCTGCTGTTCAGACTGAAACCACTTATTTACTAAGGACATACTGACTTGTGCCCGCAGGTGCTTTTCACCTGTAGTCATGGTCATCTGTTGATCCCTCTCCATATATCCAGAGGCCCTCTCTCTGCTCAGCAAACAAGCGCACCTTCTCTTTGGTATACTCTGCACATCAAGAGCTACTGGTGATGAATTAAACTACTCCTGTCCTGCTCTCTCACTATTCATTTCATTCACAAACCCAAAATATTGTTAAGGCAGCCGATTGGGTGAGAGCGTGCTACGCAAAAAGACGGCGTGCTCTAGGTAGCCAATGAGAGACCAGTAGTATGCTAGCTCCCTCTTTAACCCTCTCATTTTTGTTCTTCCTCTCTCTCTCTCTCTCTCTCTCTCTCTATTTCTCTCTTTCTCTCTCTGCCTCAGTGCATTACAGCAGTCAAAACAACAGCCTGTCTGAAGAGAGCGCAGCATAGAAACAAGTGTTATATTTTAGGGAGAGGGGACAGCTGGACAAGACAATCAACCTACATTTCCAGGGTGGGTTGCACTTGCTCCGAGTCACTCCGAAACTCCCTGAGGGACAGAGTCTTAAGTGGTGACTTAGTCCTGTTTCACCCTTTAAGCTCAGCCGTCTGCGTATTTTGTCCCGCACTTTAAGACCGCCTACTGTACGTCACTTGCTCGTAGGTGACAGGGGAAAAGCACTCTAAAAATGAAACTTTATTGACCAATTGATCAGCTGATTGACAGCTATATTGACTGATCTTTAACAGAGTCCTCTAGAGATGGGAGGGGGGCTGACGTCAGGCCCAATTCAATATGACCCAATTCAATATTCACTTTGTTTTTTTTTTTGTGTGTGTGCAAATCTTTGTGGCACAGAGGGGACGAAAAAAAACAACCGAAACGCACATGAATCAATAATAGCAGTGATCCAGTGACTCTCCATGAACTCAAAGTGTGTGCCACAGTTTGTAGGGAACTGGGTTGACAGGGTTTAACTGGGGTTTCGAGGTACAACACTGCCATCTATGGGTCGGCTTGGACGCGGCAGGCACCCGACAGATTACATCATCAAGTAGAGGGCACCGATGTGTTTTTCTCAGATGCTGTGGCTCAGACAAAGAAAAGCAGAGACTGTTGTTTTCCACACGGGAAAGATGGTGAGAAAGTTTCAAAGTATCTGTGGACATGTGAAGGAAAAGGCAAATCTGATGTTTTGGGTTCAGATTTTTTTCTGATTAATAATTTACATCCTTTTGACTATAAAAAAAACATATGATGTGATCAATCATGTCCTGACAATAACAACCAATGTGGGCTACTGACAGCATTTCCAAACAAATAACTAGTTTTCTGCTGAAAATCATAAGAAGTGTTTTGTGTGCGTGTGTGATAAATGGTTACAAATTTGAACTTTGTACTCTTGATGACCAGATCACTGTATTAAATATAGTTTGTTAAAAGTCATTCAAGATACACCAACCTACCTGACAATAAAACTAGCTTATCTTGTATTTTATGCACAAACAACATAAAGAAATAGTTCAGGTCAGTAGATGCAATGATGTTACAATGTAGATTTTAAACCCTTTGTCCCCACTCTTGCAGTCAGGTTATCTACTGCTGTTTAACAGGGTGTTTGCATATAAATACTTCTTTTAATCTGACTTCTGTTTAAAAAAAAACAAACATTTTTTTTTCATTATGTGGAAACATCTGAGCTATTTCAAAACATTAATAATCTCCAGTAATGCCTGTAAAGTTCAGACTTCAATCAAAGGACAAACTGTCACAATGCCTGTCAGCACGTGTCCGTCCTGCCGCAGCTCTACCAGCTCAAGAGGTGATTTGCAGTTTGAACCAAAACCCAGCAAAACTGTCCAATTTTAGGGGACTTTTCTTTTAAAACTTTCTTTAGTCACGCATTTGAATGTTTAATGTTTCCCTGACATGGCAGCGAAACAGACTAACACTGAGTTAACCCGTGTCAGCAACGTTTCCACTTCATGTCACTCTCATTTAAGTAAATTCTCATACAGATGGGTAACACTGTCACATACAGTAGTTTCAAACACCACAGCTGTGTTGATTATGGCAGGGATTGTACGGGGTTACACTGCCTCCTAGTGTCTCCATATGTGCTAATACAGTTTGGTAGACTGAGTGAACACTTCACCGAAGCACAGAACATGCAGGCCAGCGACAAAGTCAAGCTGCTGCATCTTTTAAATCCGACAACAAATACAAAGGGGAAAAACAAAGCTCCTGTCTTACCTGTTTTATGTAGTCAAGTCAAATGCTACTGACACATTTTTGTAGCAGTTGCTCTGCTGCACCTGTATGAATTTGGAGGGAATTCGAAATTAGTTTAAATAACATTTCCAGTTTTTTAAAGATTACTATATGCAGCATAGGCAATGTGTAGCAAACATACAAGCTAATCAAACCACTAACCATCAGTTGTTATGCAGTAAAAAAGCTGTTTCCAACATGTAACTTATCGAATATTTGATATAGAGTTTCAAAGTGATCCAAAATTTTTATGTATTTATGACAATTTCATGCTGGTCTTATTCCAATGACTTGCAGCATCTTTGCTGTAACAGCTCTGTCTGACAACTGATGCACGGGACTGTCGAAAAATGTCAATTAATAAAAGTTTACAAAAAGGTCTCTTTTAAATAATTAACCAAAAACAAACAAAAAACAGTTACTAACTTTCGTCCAATGTTAAGAAGAAAAAAAACATTTACCAGTTTACAAAAGATATCCTTTGCTTTCCAGTGTAATGTCTTTTCTTCTAAGACTAAGATCTTAGTCTTAGACTAAGGGAGTATTTTTTAAATTTAAAAAAAACAAAAAAACAAAAAAACAAAAAACCCA